>JABTXL010001223.1:3167641-3236322 GCA_025134845.1 Neodon shergylaensis
AGGAAGGAAGGAAGGAAGGAAGGAAGGAAGGAAGGAAGGAAGGAAGGAAGGAAGGAAGGGAAATACAGGGGGAGGGAAGGAATCGAGGCAATGCAGAAAAGAGAAGAAATGGGGATCTAGGGTGGAAAAGAAGGAAAGAAAAAGAAAAACAGGAAAAAGAAGTGGAGATGAGAGAAAAAGCTGACCTCACATGATTGGGTAGATCTGTTTTTGAAATTAAAATGCACACAATTCTGATTTTATTTGTGTGCAAAATTTAAGTTTAGTTGCTCCTTGATAGCTTTGTGGTTTGTCGGCTAAGAAATTGTTTATCTAGTATTACACATTTGCTTTGGGAAATATAGACTAGTAAACTTCAAAAGTGGATCTTCTTTCCTTTTTCTCCTGCTTTTGTGGTGCTGTGGTTTGAACCCTGAACCTTACAAAGAGCAAGAGCTCAAGCAACTGAGCTGTAAGCTCAGCCTTGGAAGAGCCTTCTTAAAACTTCTTCATGCTTCGCTTTTGGTAGCACATTAATCACTTCAATATTTCATTTGCATATTTATAACCTTTCTTGAGGAAGTGGAGGAGAATAGGATGGTCAGGATGGGAGGACAGAGAAGACCAAGTAAGAGATATCTTGTTTGAGGGAGCCATTGTGGGGCTAACAAGAAACCTGGCACTAGGGAAATTCCCAGGAATCCACAAGGATGACCCCAGATAAGACCCTAAGCAATAGTGGAGAGGCTGCCTGAACTAGCCTTGCCTTGTAGTCAGATTGATTACTACTTTAATTGTCATCATTGAACCTTCACCAAGCAACTGATGGAAGCAGATATCTGTAAATAGTTTGGAAGAGATAACATTGGCAAACAGTCTTCCAATACTGTCACCTCACTACCTCTGGGCCTTTGGAAGGAGAAGGAGCGGGGAGAGAACTATGGTCTCTACTTGGATGTTCAGCCCAGCAGAATCTTTGTGCTATAATTGTCTGTTATCATGGCTAGATTTCTGTACCGAAGGAGTGGGTACTGAAGGTTCTGACTCTCCTGAGAAAACAGGGAAGAGGCGAGAGCATCGCTTGGAAACTTCCCTGCATATTCTCACTGGCTCTTGCATTGAGGCTACATATACGCATGCACACACGTGCACACACACACACACACCGTTCAGGGTGACTTGGCCTCACCCCTCACTTTTATAGTCTCTTCAGGTTGATTTTGCCATCTTGACAGGAACCAGAACGTAGTTTTAATTCTTTCTGGAGCTCTTGTTCTTCACACCCTTAATTATTTATTGCTGACCAGCATCCAAAATACAATGCCCTCCAGTTCACTCCCCTCCCTCGCAGTCCCATCCTCATTGTGCCTTGGGCTTATTTTGTTCAGACCAATTACACTGTTCCTTTCTCTCTCACGTCTATTTATTATGTCTCAGAGAAACTCCCCTCCAAGTTTTATGGCACCCTCAATTTATTCCACCTTCTTGCTTTAACTGAATCCTGGATGTACTCCAAGTACTCAGCCTCCCCTGAAGTCTCTCAGTGGGCTGAGACAGAGTTTCTCACATCCATCAGTCTCAGGTGCTGGAGTCAACCTTACAGTCTAATGCTTCCATCCAAAATTTTTGTCCCTCTAGCAAAGCAATGTGTGATTCTTTTTTTTTTTTTTGCCTATTCATTTTTTTTCTTTTTTTAATTGATTTTTGTTGAGCTCTACATTTTTCTCTGCTCCCCTCCCTGCCTCACCACTTTCCTTAAACCCTCTCCCAAAGTCCCCATGCTCCCAATTTACTCAGGAGATCTTGTCTTTTTCTACTACCCATGTAGATTAGATCCATGTATGTCTCTCTTAGGGTCCTTATTGTTATGTAGGTTCTCTGGAATTGTGATTTGTGGGCTGGTTTTCTTTGCTTTATGTTGAAAACCCACTTATGAGTAAATACATGTGATAATTGTCTTTCTGGGTCTGGTTACCTCACTCAAAATGATGTTTTCTAGCTCTATCCATTTGCCTGCAAAATTCAAGATGTCGTTATTTTTTTCTGCTGTGTAGTACTCCAATGTGTGATTCTTTAGGGGTCACATCTGCCCATTTCCTCCTCACTGCTACAAGGGACTTCCTCTGCTTCTTTAATTAACTGACAACTCAGCCTTTCTCCTACCGTCTTGGGTGACTTTAATGTCCCCACGGGCAGCCATTCACCTTACTGTCCTTCAAAGGCCTGTCTCTCAACATTAGGCTGTCTCAGCTGACATTCCAGCAAAGATGGCAAGGATATCATATTTGTTCCTATCTAAGATGCTTGCCACAAACCTGGAAATACAGTCGGTATTTTATACGACCGCTTTGTTAAATCTAACAGCATTATTACACTTAAGTCCCCTTTACATCCATTTTCTAAATGAGAAACCAGAATTTTAGAGTGGGCCCATATTTGGGGCAGGGGAGACATCCAGGCTGGAAGGAAAGACAGAATATATCTAAATTCCAATTTTATTTTGATCGTATTTTCTATGTTCTTCTCTCTTTCTTTTGGTACTAAAAAAATGATCAAGCATTGATACAGCAATAATTTGGAAACTTTGGAATCAAAGGCAGATGAGTAAGCAGTTAGATTGGCAAAAGAAATGACTAATTTCAAAAACCCTAAAACACAGGTCAATCTCTTTTAATCTCTGTTAGAAAACAAGGCTGTTGTGCTAGAAATCCCAGTGCTGACACAGTTATTACCAGAATATTTATGAAAGCTGAGCAGAGCCAGGCCCAAGGCAGTTATCACAAACTAACCAATGTGCTAAAAAAGAGATGTCTTACAAACTTTGATTCACACTTCTTATGGGTATCTCATTCAGAGATTTGTCAGTCGCGGCTAAATTTTTAAATACTAAGATAAAACACACAGAATGAGGTAACATTAGCTGTTCATATTTGTGTTCTCATTGGCTTCACTTTAAGAACTTTTCAAGCGCCCCCTGATTTACTTTCAGCACACCAAGAAAGAGTAACCCTAGATAAATGATCTCAGTGCCTATCTCTGTTTAGGATGTAATTTTTGCTTGATTCAACATCTTTTAAATCCCCCGTCTATTAGGGCCCACTGTTAATGCAAGCCCAATCAAGACAGTACCTAAAAAAATAAAAAAATAAAATAAAAAAATAAAATAAAAAAAAAGACAGTACCTAAGTAAAAAGCACAAAATCTTATCCTTCTCCCCCCAAACTTTGCATACACAGAGGCTGGCATCATTCCCAGTCAGTTCCCTTTTCTGCCTAATTAAATCTGAAAGTATATATTTTTATGGTTTCCCAATAGTAAAAGCATCAGAAACTATCAGATAAACACTAAGAAATATCCACCTAACCAATGTAGACACGGAAGTAATTATTTTAACTCAAGTTAAAATTCAAAAATTTAGTTGTAAATCTGGTGGGGAAAAAATATCTATCTGAAAATGTATTAAATAAAAGAATTAATGAATGACTGGCATGGTGGTACACACATTTAATCCCAACATTGGGAAGGCAGAGACTGGTGGACCTCTTTTAGTTTGAGTACAGTTTGGTCTACAGATTGAGTTACAGGCCAGCCAGAGCTATACAATGAGATTCTGTCTCAAAAACTAAATAGCAATAGCAGTGATAATAATAAATTTATAAAGCATTCCCCAGTTGTGGTACTCTCATTGTATGTGGCATTGCTTCAGGACTACTCATTTAGGAATTAACAGTCATGTGATGAAAGTTTCAACACATTATCAACTCTAACACACTCATAATTAAGAGAATTTATTCATCTAACTATCTATCCAGTTTTAATTATCGTCAGTTTTAAAACACCTTCTGATAATAACAAAACACAAATTTCACCTCTTACACAGACTAAATTTAGAGCAATGATAGTTATTAATGATAACTTTTTTAAAACCTCCTAATATTTTTGTCAGCCTAAGGCCTTCCAGGTTTGCCTTTATAAGTCAGACAGACACAATAAATGTTAGCATCTAAAACTAACACGAATGTTAACGGGGTCAAGAAACACTCTTGAGATAGGGCCACAAAAGTGTAAGTTTTCTCACTCAGCAGCGTGTTCCCAACAATACACACTCATCTCACCAATGTGTGTTCAGTGCCTGGTGACTATGCACACTCATCTCACCAATGTGTGCTAAGTACGTAGTGACAAGGCACACTCAACTAGTGTGAAAGGGAGGCAGAGAGGATGATCTGACACTCCAGTGAGCTGCCGCCCTTGGCCAAGGCTGTTAACTTTGTGCTGCGCTTTCCTTGTCCTATTCTTTAAACGCCACCCTTTGCTCCTTTGCTCTTTCCTGTGAGTGAGCAGAGCCAATGAGAGTGGATCAATTACCAACCAAGCCCTTCTGCCTGGCTTTGGTAAGGAACCAACTAGAGAAAACTGAACACCAGCAGCAGGGTGTCAAGTTACAAGTAGTCTAACTGCCTCTGTGTGTGTGTGTGTGTGTGTGTGTGTGTGTGTGTCACCATCTGTCTCTGTACTTCTCTCTGTGTGTCTCTGTCTCTGCTTTTTTTCTCTCTCTCAAAACTTCAGGGCATATCCCACCCACCGTAGCTTCTCTCTAAACTAAGTAGATTTTTTTATCCCTCCTGCCAGCTTTGAAATCACAATAAAATAAAATCGCTATAAAAGGGGAGTGCTGTAGGACAACGCTCTTGTACCCTGTAAAGATTTGTCACTCACATTGCTTTAATAAAATGCTGTTGGCCAGTAGCCAGGCAGGAAGTATAGGTGTGGTGACCAGACTAGGATGATTCTGAGAAGAGGAAAGGCTCAGTCTGCACTCGCCACCCAGAAGCAGAGGATGCAAGATGAATGTTGCACTGACAAAAGTTACCAAGTCACATGGCTAGTCATAGATAAGAATTACAGCTTAATTTAAGTTGTAAGAGATAGTTAATAATAAGTCTGAGCTAATAGGTCAAACAGTTTATAATTAATATAAGCCTCTGTGTGTTTCTTTGAGACTGAACATTTGTGGGATCAGACAGGACAGAAACTTCCATCTACAATTATTAATTATGAAAGCTCTGCCAATAGCTTAGGCTTGTTTCTAACTCGCTCTTATAACTAAAATTAACGCATTTCTATTAATTTGCTTTCTGTCTTGTGGATTTATTACCAACTGCCCATGCTGCTTTCCTGCTTCCTCAGTCTCTGGCGACTCTCCGGGTCTCTGCCATTCTTCTTGCCTGCATTTTTTCAATGACTCTCTATATCCGTGTTTTTTCTTGAACCTATGCGCTATTATTCTGCTAAATGGGCATAGTAATAAACTTCATCCTGTTTTATCTTTATACCCATCTCTCAAACTTTGCCACAAAAGTTTCTTTTTGCAGTAGATGGGATTAACAGAGACCTGCAACTGGTCAATATGCAGAAACTAAGAGACGGGAGTGATCAGCTCTGAATGGAACACACTCTCCTCATCCAAAGGCTCAGGAAACATTGGATTAAAGGGGATAGGAGTCTTGTAAAAAGGGACTCATTGAGACCTGGCTTCTAGCTAAGTAGCTACTGACAGTTGATAGTCGCTATGGAAGAGTCAATTTTCTTCAGGGGTTTGTTTGATCCCTGGTATGCTGCCCATGCACCCCTAGTGGTCCAGGCACACAGAGATGGTACTAAGTGGACTCAGTGAGTTATAAAACAAATAGACAAATGTGAGTGTGGAAGAAGGGGATGAGAAAGAGGAGTCTGAGAGTAAAAGAGGGATAGTGGGGGATGGGTATGGCAAAAACACACTATATGCATGTATGAATTTCCCAAATAATAAATAATTTTTTAAAAAGAAATTCAAGGTAATAATTATACAATAAATGTGAGTGACTCCTTGATAGGGAGAAAAGAACAGATGTGGTAGGAAGAACAGATGTGGCACACAGGGGGACTTCAGAGACATTCATATTGTTCTTTTTCTTGACTTGAGCAGTGGCTACAAAGGCCTTCATTCATTATCTGTACACTTGATTTGTTGAATTTTTGATTAAACAAATAATTCTGTGCTTTTAGGCATTTCTTACCAAAGAGGCACCATAGTTTGATATAGTTCAAATTCCTAGCACCCACCTATAAAGCCAGGTGTGCCTACACAAACACCTGTAACCCTGGTGCTCAGGGGTGGTTTTCTAGGGGTCTTCCTAGCAGCTAGACCAGCTCCAGGCTCCATGGGAGACACTGTCTCAGGGAAATTGAGTGAAGCAATAGAACAGGACATCCAGCATCTCCCTCTGGGTGCACATGCACTACACACACATAAACACACACACACACACATTCAAACATAACACTCTGAGTAGCATGGGACTCAAGCCAATGAGGTAAGTCCTAGCATTTCTTAAACTTTCAGACTCCTTTCCTGAACCCCAGGGCAGATGAAAAGAAATCTCAAGCTAGCCCCAGAACTAGTCATTTTTCCCTTGGGAATGAAAGAGGCTGAGTTAGCTCAACATATTTACTGTCATCTTGACTTGGCCAGGACTAGGCTGCCACAGTAATAAGCAAGTACAAAATCTCAGGGACTTTCAACAACAAAAATCCTCTCCTCACTCAAGCTGACTTGGTTCAGGCCACCCTTCAGGGCAGCTGCTCCCCATATGTGGGAGGCATCCCAGCTGCCCCAGTTAAATGGTATTATCAACCCAGCATCTCCCCGCACTCCTGCCAAAGTGGAAGAGAGGAAACTGAGGAAACACGCTGCTCAACCAGATATACCAGATACCCCTCTCCTTGTGTTTCACTGGCTACCGTAGCTCACATGGCTGCACTCAGCTTCCGAAGAGCAGAATGTCCCCAAAATGTGACCAGAGAAGAGGAAGTGGGTAAGAATCAGATGCCAACACAGAAGGAATGTTCAACACGGCTGTCTTCATACTCAATAGCTACAACATGATCCAACACATAGCGCTTCAACAAGTACTTATCCTAAAATAGTTTGGCTCTGTTTAGCATGAGGTAAAGATACACCATCCCTTATTAATGTAACTCTAATACTATGACATGTTAGGTGATTGTCTGTGACAAGAATGTAATCCTTTAGCTATTCAGAATGTTTTCATTAGTTTAAAGCAGGCCTGCAGAAGCTACCTCACGATCACTCTGAAGTAAATCTGAGCGCTCACATAAGAGCCCAGCACCAGGGCCTTGTGGCTTCCGTTCTAGCATTTTACATTCAGGAAAAGATGCTCCAGCAAACCAAAGGCAACAGAGGTTGAGCTGAGAAACTGAGCAATAAAGATAAAAAAGTCTTTGAATCTGTAAATTAAAATAAAAACCACTATATTTTAAATTTTGTGATTTTGCATTGTTTATTTGTTTAGGGGGAGACAGGTACCATGGTCACACATGTGGAGGTCAAAGGACAACTTTATGCTATGTGGGTTCCGGGAATGGAACTCAAGTCGTCAGATTTGGTGGCAAGTATGTCTATCTACTGAGCTACCACTCCCGCCCAAAATAATGTTGTGTATAACACAGATAATATGAAAGGTTATATGTTGGCCTTTAAGATGTATTATTCAGGGGATGGAATAATGGTTTAGTGGCTAAGAACTCATTGTTCTTACAAAGGACCTGGGTTAGGATCCCAGCAGCAGCAGGCTGCTTATTCACAGCTGCCTGGAACTCACACACACACACTTAAAAATAACAAAATTTTTAATACATTATTTAAAATATATATATTTTAAAGTTAAACTAGGTTTTAAAAAATCTGTTCTAAATTGAACTTTTGACTCATTATACATAAGTCAAAATATATGACTTAGTTCCTACCATAATATTCAGACACACAGAAAAGAGATTTTTGTAGGATTTTGAGTGCTATTAATTACTGCTATTTCCTAATTGTGCCATCTGCTCGGCATATCCCCTCAAGTTCTTAAGTAACGCTAAAGAGGCAACTTGTGCAATCCCTTTTATGAGCTCACTCTCCTTTTTGGCTCCTAGGAAAATGCATGAGGTGGTCCAGAGTGAAAATGGTTCAAATCAAACCCATCTGCTGATACTAGCATAACAGAACTAACTTGGATGGCAAAGGGAAAAACAAGCAGGGTTTTACGTAATAGATACTGTTCTGGGCGGGAAAGGGCAGCGTCTTAGAACAGGGCCATTCAGCTCTGCACTTTCCATCCATGCTACGCAGGTCCCTCATCATGCGAAAACCTCATTTGGATACTAAATATTTGTCTAACATCTCTGTTAAATGTGCACTCTCTTTCACAGCCGATTCATGAGGAAGAAATGGAAAAGGAAAATGAGAAAGGAGACCAGGGATTAATTAAAGAAGGAGAATTTCAAGAAGAAAAAGAAGTAAAAACAATTTGAGACATGGCTATCAATTTAAGTAAATGCCTATTTTAAGTGTCTTCATTTATAACCTTATTATTAGATACATGCAGAAATCTATTTTCCAAAACAATAAAATTAAAAATATTTCAACCTTGGCAACAAACTAACATGACATGCCCCGAGAACCAAGCCCAGGCCATCAGATAACGTTATAACTCTTTGGAATCACTCGTGACTTATTTACTTAAGGTGTGAAAGTGATCTCTTTCCATAAATGTCCCTTCCTCCTTTTCCCATCTTCCCTCTGACGTAATAAGACAATCTTCCAAAATAAACTCTCCTTTCCGGTGTAGATATCCTGTTGCCTCTGCTTCAGAGCAAGCCTGTGTTGTTAATTTATGCTTTAACTTAACCTTGGGTTAGAGAGTCCATCCCTACACAAACCCAGAGAAACCAGACCTAACATAGGCTCATGTTGTTCTTGAGGGCATCCTTGGGAGATGGCCAATCATCATTCAATACACATGAACACATAATACAAAGCCAGTAACCCATCCAGGCTGAACTTGAGATTCGAAACAGGCAATGGAACGTTTGTGAATGTGTTTTTAATTTTGGTCAGCAGGCCACAACAGCATCTCCTAATGAAGAGCATCTTCTCTGCAACCTATGTGTGGAAACTCAGTTCTATGAACTAGCCTGACTCATCAGCTCTTTTTCCCCATAACAATTTTCTGTGTGTAAGCGAAGGAAACACTACACATATCCATCCACATACATATTGACTGGCCAAAAAATTGTTCTGGCCCTGTCAGAAACCAGCATGTTTCAAATTAACAGAGTTGGCGTGAGACAGTGAGCATGTGGAACACACTGGCCCCCTGTGACCTAACAATTAAATTAATACAACTTGTCCTGTAGCTAAAGAAGTTGGATCCAGTCTGCAGATCCAGAGATGCGGTGCTGGCATAGAACAGGCTCGTGCGATTCAGGCTCAAGTGATCTAGCAAATAAAGCTGTGAACGATAAACCACACGGTAGATCATGCAGAACTTAAGCCTGAACCATACGTTGCCCCTCTGCCACAGAGCGGCAGGTGGAGGTATGGGCTGTGTGTGAGGAGGCTCATGAGCCGAGGACCGTCGCTGGTCATTGCGTAGGTAGGGTCTGATCATGAAAGACCAAGCCATTTCACTCTGTACTGCTTGGACCTGAATGACTTTGCTGCTCTCTTAAGTTTTCAGTCTCTCTGGGTTGACAATTCTTTCACGGAGAAAGAGAGCCAGTGTTAAATCAACTGTCAGCTTGACAGGATCGAGAATCTCCTTGGAGACAAATCTGCAGACAAGACTCCGTGAGAGTTTCTCTGCTTGGTTAACTGATGTGGGAAGATGCACCCTAAATATGGATGGCATCATTCCATGGACTGGGCATCAGCATTTATCACTCTGCTTCCTGACTATGCATGCAATGTGATCAGCGCCCTCATGTTCCTGTTGCCATGACGTCCATGCTGTGATGGACGGTACCCTCAAACTGTGAGTCGAATGAACCACTATTCTGTTATACTGCAGCCCGTAGGAAGTGTGTCTCTCCCTGCCATCCTGATGCTGAAGGATCCTTCGTAGCAAAGGTTTGCCAACTCCTGGTCCACAGCACTGAGCACCTGGGTACCTGGAAGGGAAGGAAAAACAGAAAACATGCCAACAAGGAAGAACTTTCCACATTTGGGAATACTCTGATCTTTAGGGTCCTTGTGAGTCTCGTTCTCACAACATAATCTACAGAGACAGCAGCTGTGACCTGCAGATGTGGTCGCACACTCTCACGCAGACAACAAACAATGTGTCTAGGCTTACTGGCTGCAAAGCATCATCTTAAGAGATGTGGGACAAGCAAAGC
This sequence comes from Neodon shergylaensis, assembly GCA_025134845.1. Lineage (NCBI taxonomy): Eukaryota > Metazoa > Chordata > Mammalia > Rodentia > Cricetidae > Neodon > Neodon shergylaensis. Next base: position 3,177,848 of record JABTXL010001223.1, read on the forward strand.
GCCGGAAGCAGGAACAGATCTACTGTCAAATAGCTTTCACTGCATATGGGAGACAAAATGTAAACACAAGAATTACACAAATGGCTAAATGACAATGTCTTAGTACAAAAGAACAGTAGAAGGTTGTGGGTTTACAAAACATTGTGAAAGGACTCGATTCTAGGACAGAAACTGAGAGATGGGAGTAGAAGTCATCGGGGTTATAAGGGCAGAGATCAGATGGGAAGACAGAGGTCAAAGGGCAGGGCAGGGCAGGGCAGAAGGCAGAGGGCAGAGATGATGGGGCAAGACAGAGGTCAGAGGAGCAAAAGGAGGTCAGAGGAGCAAAAGGAGCTCAGAGAGACAGACAGAGCCAGGGAGTCAGCACAGACATCAGATGGAAAGAGGCTAGCTGTCAGGAGAGGGGCAGGAGAGGGGCAGGCGAGGGGCAGGAGAGGGGCAGGAGAGGGGCAGACGAGGGCCGAGGGCAGGGTGAGGGTGAGAAGGGCAAGACAGATGGCAGAGGGGAGAGGGGACTGAAAGAGCAGCACATTTAGAACTCTGAACTTCCCTGGGCTGTGGGAAGTTTAAAGGAAAAAGAAATTTCTTGCCACTAGCTTCATTCAGAACAGTCCCTCTGCTTGCTGTGGGGCCACTGCTATCCTTTGGGGTCACATATCAGACATTCTGCATATCAGTGTTTACAATACAGCTCATAACAGTAGCAAAATCACAGTTACGAGGGAGCAATGAAATAATTTTAGGGTTGGGGTCCCCACAGCATAAAGAACTGTATTAAAGGGGCACAGTGTGGGAAGGTGGAGAACCATTGCACTCCAGGGACAATGAGAACACAGCTGTGGGAGAAACATCTCGCTTGCTCCATTCAGAACAGTCCCTCTGCTGGTTTGTGGCCGCGAGAACACATTTGTGGTGGAAACCAGAATTTTCCCAAACACTGCACTCTCTCCATAGTGAGCAGGTCTATTCTGGAAGGTAAACCCCGCCACTCCATCTCAGCCAAATCCCAGAGAAGAGAAATGCGTGCAGAAGAGGGCTTAGTGATTTTCAATAAGCTCACAAGGACATTTGTGTTCTCCATGTATCAGTCACTTCTTGCCACTGAAACAAAACACCTACGAAACACCACAAGGAAGAATTTATTTTGACATAGTTTTGAGGTTTCAGTCCATCTTGACAGAGACCACAGTGAAACAAAACCTCTCATCCCCTGGCAGCCAGGATGAGAGCACAAACAACAGCCTGGTGGCAAGATGTTCAGCTATGAATTCTTTGGCGGTGTTAATGCTCTAGTGAGCCAATCACCTTTTAATAGCATCACCAACTGGTGACCAAGCCTTCAACGCAAGCCTTTTAAGGAGACACTTCATAGCCAGGCCATAAAGACCCTGCAAGTCAAGGAAGACAAAGATGGGGGCTCCTCATATTACCTAAGAGAAAGATGGGGGCTCCTCTAAGGTGGATGCAGAGCAAAGACGACTGGGAGACACCAGCAATCTGAGCCTCAGGACTGCTGACAGGCACATGAGTAGAGCCTGGGCTATTGATGGGCACGTGAGTAGACACCTGGGCTGCTGACAGGCATGTGAGTAGACACCTGGGCTGCTGGTGGGCACGTGAGTAGACACCAGTGGATAGGGATGGTCATCATTTGGACACAGCCATGTCCAATATTCCACTTTTAAGCTGCTTACTTTTCTTTATGTTGAGCTGTAACACCCCCTCACACACTCTCCAGGATCCTCCAGACAGAAAGCACACCTGCAACATACAATGACTGTGTATTACTGACTGGAGAGCAGGTTAAAGAGGAACAGAAGGAAGGGGAATTCTTTATAACTTGCACTAAGACAAGCCCAAACTCTTACATGCCCTCCACCAAAAAGAAAGTCAAATTATTAAAATTAAAATATTTGCAACAATAAACTCATATCATATGGGTTAGGAGATCAAGATATTCCGTGTAAATGTTCTTAAGGTTCATTCTAGGATGGTAGAGAATTTGGAGTTCTTGCACAACCTGTCAAACCTTGGGAAACACATGCAAGCTCAGAATTCAGGGTGTCTGGGTACTGATTAGAAAGGTGGCTGCACACAGATTCAGTCATATAGCCGGTTCCCTGGAGGACCCAGAGAGCAAGTCCAGCCTTCCAACTCGGGTCAAGCCCACTCTACCACAGCTGTCCTGCCAGTGATTTCCCTTAGACCCAGATGTACTGAGGGAGGCTTGAGCCAGATATTTCCCCAAGACTGAAGTCACTTCCTGAGAAGCATGACTCATAGAAGAAATCAGGCTTTCGGTTATTAGAAATAACTCTTAAGATTCTCACTAAAACAAAAAAAAAATAGGCCTCCCTTCAGGACATTCTCGAAGATAAATCTTTTGGGTCGCAATCTACCTGTCTTCAGGTAGATGAACATTTTCAATTCATCGACTCGAAAGTTACAGAGGAAGTGAAAGCTTCAACAAAAAGAAAAAAGAAAAACAACTGGGTGTTTAAGGGGAATCCATGTAAGGTCAGAGCTACGCTGCGCTCTTCTGCCTGCCCACACACCCCCCAGGAAAGGAAGCTACAGTTGCACACACCCCAGCACTGCTGCACTGCAAACCCTGACCAAAACTCATAGCTAGACAAATTCACTAGCAAAGGTCTCCATCAACGATGATGCTTTAAAAGAATTGACACCGTTCTGCACTTTTTAACGATATTTATAGAACCATTCATAACTAACGTTTTAGAGGCAAAATGAAGCTAATCAAGTTTTAAATGACTTAACATTAAAACCTGTATAGATGGTTTAGTCTTTCTGATCTCATTCTCTATAACATAGAGATGGTAATGCTTGCTTTACATGATGGCTTCCAGAATATATTCTCTCAGGGGCCTGGCTCAAAGGGCACTTATTAAGCGATGTCTGTTATTAGCAAGCATAACTTGTTGGAGTTCACTAATCTGGCCCATGAGGAGGTAGTGGTAAAAACCACAAACATCATTATGGAACACCCTAGAAAGAACAAAAGCAAAGTTTAGCCTAATGATGCCAAATATTCTTATAACTCTCTTTCCAAGAATGCTGGAACCCAAGAGACACAATTGTAGAAACAATAGATCCATGCGTCTAAGCACTTCTAAGTAGGCAGATGAGCACCCTCCACACTGTAATCCATTTTTGTCCCCAACATCAGCTACCACCGTACCTTCAAAACTACCAGATTTGAGACAGAAGCCATCATTTATTTTCTCCCAAGCCTTTGCAATGTTTATTTAAATAACTAAATTTGACAAGGTCAAAACTAAATCTGAGAAGTCTCTCTGGAAGTGTTTGGGTCAGAATGGCAAGAAAACAGGATGCCCTGGGAAGCTGACCCTGAACCGTGATGATGAACTGGGAAAGATTTTGAGTGGCAGGTTGTCCCAAAGACCTCACAGACCCCAAGACAAAAGGACCTGGGGAGAATCTGTCCTTAACAGCCAGTATTTCAGGGTCAGTATTCACCCAATATTTTAGTGTATACAAGTTGAACAATTTCCCCAAACCCCACCATCCCTGTCTGACTGGCAACTGACCTGTTGACCCATTGAAATAGCTATATTTTTGTGTTTTTTTTTGTTTTTTTTTTTATTGAGAAAAAGAAAAAAGTTTCCACCTCCCCCCAGCCTCCCATTTCCCTCCCCCTCCTCCCACCCTTCTCCCCCTCTCCCCACTCCTCTCACCCTCCCTCTCCAGTCCAAAGAGTAGTCAGGGTTCCCTTCCCTGTGGAAAGTCCAAGGTCCTCCCCCCTCCGTCCATGTCTAGGAAGGTGAACATCCAAACTGGCTAGGCTCCCACAAAGCCAGAACTTGAAGTAGGATCAAAACCCAGGGCCATTGTCCTTGGCTTCTCATCAGCCCCCATTGTTCGCCATGTTCAGAGAGTCCTGTTTTATCCCATGCTTCTTCCGTCACAGTCTAGCTGGCCTTGGTGAGCTCCATTTTTGTTCTTTATAAACTATGCTGTGCTGTCTGAAAACTATTGCTGTTTGTTCTTCTCCAAAGTGTGGGGTTCATGGGTACCCAGTAAGGTGGTAACTAGATGCCAGGGATCTTTTCTGTTTGGACATTTGGTTGCCTCTTTGTTTCCAGAATGGCCTAGATTCTGTTTTGCACAAGTTTCTAGAATTCAGATCATGGAAAACCTTGTAACTGCAGGTCGATCTTGCAAAGACCCCTTTTCTGTGGCTCTTCTTCTTTATTAATGCCCTTAACTTTTCCAGTGATCACCTTCCTGGGCAGCAGAACACTCCAGCCTGGGGTCCTAAGGAAGAACTGCTCAGTTTAGACCTCAAGTTCTCCAGCCCCCCTTCACATACCAAACTGACCGTACTTCAAGCGGTATCATTTCTATAAAACCGCCCCCCACCCCACTAATGAAAGGCAGGTCCAGGACTTTCCTTTGGCTCTCCAGCATATAACATTTGCTGCTGCTACACTACCGCTGCTGCTGCTGCTGCTGCTGCTGCTACTGCTGCTGCTGCTGCTGCTGCTGCTGCTGCTGCAGTATTTTGAGATGGAGGATGTGACTTTTACCCAGCCTGGCCTTGAACTCCTATATTCAAGGGAGCCTCCTCTCTCAGCCTCCTGCAGAGCAAGGGCTTAAGTATGCACCACTGTATTCAACATCAATAGGTAATGCCTGACAGATTACAGTGGCAGGAGAACTTTTAAAAACAGCAAAAGAATATGCATGGCAATCACATACACCCTCAACATACTAATCCATTAAGCCTGCATCCAATATCCAGCATAGATCAGAAATCCGTAGGGAAGGGAGGGGATAGTGAGGTCATGAAGGCGATGTGTGGCAAAGGCTCAGGGTGAGATGATGGACTCAGGGCCGTTCTGCTCTCAGCCAAAGCCCAGCAGCTCTGACCACATTAACAGCAGACATAGCATCACAGTAACACCCAATACCAGAGTTCCTGATACGATAAAACAGACATACACACACACACACACACTTACATAATGCACACACATACATATACACATACATACATACATACATTCATACATACATATTGTAAAGGGGTGCTGTTAAGAGATAATTGAACAGAGGTGTCTGGAAAGGGGACTCAACAACAGTTAAAAGTGCTTCCTGCTCTTCCAGGGACCTGCATTAGGTTCCTAGCACCCACACTGGGTATAGTTATAGGTGGCTTAAAGCTCAGGGAAATCTAATGCCCTCTTCTGGCCTCCTTAAGCATCCACTGCATACACATAGCATACATTCACACACACAAACACACATGCATATGTGTGTATATGCATGTAAAATAAGCTTTGAATTTTTTAAAGAATTAATTGAAAGAAAAATAATTCATTGAAAAACACATATGTTTTTGCCTTTATTGACTAATCACAAAAGATAATCAGTAGGGCATCTTGGGGCATTGTAAGCAGATACAGCAGGCTAGTTGTTGGCCCAATCAAATATCATTCATTCCTGATAAATACCAAGAGCTAGCAGCACCCTGACTCCCACTAAACAGTGCGTGTGGCACACAACACTAACAGCCGTGTCATTGTGATGAGAATAGCTTGTGCCCAGCAGGGACAAAAATCTCAGGATGTTCTCAAGTTGAGAGCTAACAACCAAATCTAATGCCCTAAGGAAACATCTTGGGTTCATTAGAACAGAGATCTGCTGGGTTTTCTTTGCCACCATGGTAGTAATTGCTCCGCAGTAATTCCATTTATAAGAGCAGCTGGCTTCCAAAGAGCCTATTCAGCAAACCCTTAATTGTGGACATTTTAGGCAGAACATATGAAAAAGTGAGGTGTTTATTCACTTTGTCTTAATTTGACTGCCCTCTGCTCAGCTTTACCGTCTACTGAGTTGCCATGGCCCCCTGACAACAAGGCTGTCAAGGCACCATTAAAATTAAGTAGCGAGACACAGGGAACGGTTGCAGTGTGTGCCCACCGGAGAGCATGGACTTGGACTTGGTGGCAGCAATAAGGATGGAGAGATAGGTGGGAAGTTCGGAAAGATGCTTCGGCAGTCACACACATCAAAGGCATTTTCATCAAAGCCTGGAAACATGGATGAGGCACTTTCCACTTCTGGGTGGATTATACGTTGTAATCAGCCAAACAACCAACCAACATACAAACAAAAAGCCGACTGTGGAATGAAGATCATCAGTTTGGATTTGAATTTGTTGATGTCTAAGTCCCTCCAGAGCCTTAATTTACAATAAAAAGTCTCAGCTAAAGGCATTAATGTGGGCAGTAATCCTTTTTACATTTGAGAAAAACAAAAGAGTCAGACAAGAAGAAAACCAAAGATCAAGCCTTGAGGAGCTGCCAAGAGAAGAACAAGAAGGAGAGAAGAAGATGCGGGGGTGTCTGCAGCTGGAAGGAAAGCCAGGAGTCTGGATGCCGAGAAGCCTATGAGGGTTGGCTCCACTTGTCTACTTGACACAACCTAGAACCATCTGGAGAGGCTAAGGGGCTGTCTAGAATGGGGTCGTCCGTGGGGGTAGTCTTCATCGCCTTAATAGATGTGGAAAGACTCAGAGTCAAAGTGGGCCGCACCGGTCCCAGGTTTGGATCCTGGACTGCGTAGGAGCAGAGAGCTGAGTACTGGGCATACATGCATTTCCCTCTTCTCCCGAATATGGGTGTGCTGTGCCAAACTGTTTAAGTTCCTTCAGCCTCAACTTTTCATAATGGTGGATTATAACCTGGAATTGGGTGACTGGGCCTTGCCTCAAAGAGCAGGACTCCTGTAAATAGATGCACTCTGCTCTGAGCGTGATCCAGCAAGCAGCCCTGAGTAAACTGCTGAGCTAGGTCAGCCAGCCGACCATGGGGAATATTTTCATTCCAACCCAATAAGAAGCTAATGAAGATATGTAAACAGTGGTTCTATCTGACCACCGACCTGCTGTGTACAAACCACTCAGAGCTCTCTTGTGGTAAGACTCAAAAGAAACCAAACACCAAGTGGAAGAGGGTGTGGAAGAAGCCCGAATCTCACCTTCCTTTTCCAGCCATGTCATCACCACCTCCAAGTCCCAAGCAAACGCTTTTCTCTCTTGCGGCCTCGCTCCAGGCTTGGCTGAAGGTCTCATCCCCTCTACAACATAGCCTGAATTTCATCACCGCATCTACCTTCTTCCTAAAACTCTCCACTACAGACTGCAAAAGTCTAGGAAACTAGAACAAGATGGTTTTTGATATTTTCCGGGTACCTAGAAATTTAATACTTAACAAGTAGGTAAATGAGTAAATGGTCCCAGAGAAGCTGTGATTCCAATTCACTGCTGCTCTATACTACTCCCCAGTATGAATATACCTAAGTGATTTCCAATGACTTAGAGCCTGGGGAGTTCTGCAGAGATGCTCTTTCTGAACAAGAATGGAAGCATCCTCAGTCCAAAACTAAGCCACTCCCTTTCCTAGGAAAGCAATGGGAGTGAAAACAGGAAGTGAGTGGTGGACAGAAGAGAAAAAGCTTTACCCACTCCTCAGCAGATATGGAAGAATATTCTCATATTATTCGACCTTTGGAAGGGAACTTCCCAAACCTCTAACTCCGTTCCATCCAGCAAATGTCTCTGAATCATTCGAGAGCCATGTTGGTGTGGGAACTTATTGCAGCAATGTTGTTCCTAAATATCACAAGAGTTACAACATCCCAGAGAAGCTACTCATGGCTTGAGCCTCCTTCATATGGACTTATAAAAATCCAACATCTGAGCTTCTCTGAGTTAAGCAAAACAATTGCCCTGTCTGTAAATTCACCTACACTGAGATCACCTACCAGTGTGGATAGCATATAGGTTTGAAAGTCCCTCAAGAAATCAATAAGATTCCCTGATCTAGGGAGGTCTCCCTGCTTAGCCACCTTCCAGGTGAGCTCACCAAAACAGCTCAGAGCCTCATAACCAGGGGAGGTGCTGAGAAGAAATGAGTGCTGGCTGCCTAGCCCAAGATGGGACATCACTCCTCCAAGGCTCAGGAATACTGTCAAAGAGTGGACAGAAAACCTCTGTAAGGCCGAGAGAAAGAGATGGAGTGCCGTCCTCCAAGCAAGATACAGCCATTGCACTCTTGAAGTCTCGGCAGCTGTGATTACCTGCACAAGGCTTACACAAGATTGGGCCCACCAATACTCCATCATGAAGGCAGTAAGGACTCATTAGACCCTACCCTTCCTTGAGTTACAGATAGTTAACCATTGTTGGGAGAGAAAGAGACTTTTTCTTAGCCCAAACTCATATAAATAATCCCTCACCTCTGCTCCTATAAGTGACCCAAATTAGACTCACTGGATCTCACATACAAAAAAAAAAGAAAATTAGAAGTGATACATACCTTCAAGAAAGTCTTTTTCAGTCTTCTCCCAGATGCAGAAGCGATACCTCCCCTTCTCCCATTGTGATTGTCATGTGATCAAACCCCCCTTTTGTAGCCCATGTTCCAAGGGCTTTTTCCTTTTAAGAAAATCAGGAGATAACTTAAAAAGTAATATTCACATTTTATGAGAATTATGGATGCCGTGAGGTTTTTTATCTACAAGTCACTAAAGAGAAAACCTGGAAAGATTTTGAATGTGATCAATGGCAATAATGGGGACCTACACTCACTGCCGCCTGCAGAGAAACAAGACACATTAGTCCATCAGCACACAGCAGCTGGGGATTCGAGCAGGGGATATCCGGATAAATCAAGACTGAACAACAGAATCTGCCCTCCCCTTCAAGCTCTATGAGCTGTGCCATCTTTCTTGGGTCACATGAGCTTAAAACTGCTGGGCCTTCCTTAATAATTATGTCAGTGTGTTTAGCAGAACAAGAGAAGGAGCCCATAAGAGAGCTAAAAATATAGTAAGGCTATAAATAACAAATTGAATCATGAAGGCTCTTGAAAGAAAGAGCACAGAAGAAACAGGGGGATAAACCTTTCTCAGAAACTGGGAGAAAGTTGAGGTGAAGCTGTGGAGTGTGATGGCCTGGACAAGAACCTAAAGACTCTGACCCTGAGAACACAGAAGCTTCTCTCCTGAAGAACAAGGTAACTGCAGATTTGGTGTGGGTGTGTGTGTGTGTGTGCAGGTAGGTGTATACATGTCTACTTGTGGAGACCAAAGACAACTTCAGTTCTCATTCCTCAAGTGGTGCTGCCCTGTCTTCTGTTTTAATGAGATTATGCAGACAACAGTGTGAGACTATGAAATGACGCGGGGTACACTGTGCAACAAAGGCTTGAGGACAGAGATCAGCTGGGCCAGTGCAATAATCTCAGAGGAGAGGGAAACGCCTCGAACTAAGGCGATGGCTATCAGGAAGAGGTGAAATTCAGGGGGAGGAGGCCTTAGTCTCTTTTCATGTTGGTGTGATGAAATATTCTGTCAAAGTGATTTGGGAAAGGGTTTATTTGGGCTCACAGTTAAAGGTACAGTTCATTATGTAGGGAAATCAAGGCATCAGGAAAGAGGCTGGACATATGGCCTCTACCATCAAGAACAGAGAAAACCAACTCCATCTTTCTTTTTCATTCAGTCCAAGACCCGGTTTGTGAACTCATCTTGCCCACAATTAAGGTAGATTCTCATATCAGTTGACCTAATCGAGATAATCCCACAATGGCATGCCCAAAGGTTAATCTCCCAAGTGATTCTGGATTTCTGCCAAGGTGGTAATGATCACTAATTATCACAGAAGATTGGACACATCAGCAGAAGGAGTTAACAAAGAGGAGAAAGAGGACTCAGAGGATTCCAGGGACGTTGGCCCAACTCCATCTATGTATTAACAGTGGGATTTCCATACAAATAAAGTTACAGGACCAGACTGACCTAGCTTACATCCCTGCTGAGGGATATTACGGTGAAGCCTTGGGCATGCACCAAGAGTGTACAAAGTTCTATGTCATTGAAACACAAAATGTACAATCGAGAAGAAAAGAGGAGGCTCAAAGTCGACACTGAAAACAACTTTCAGGAACTAAGAGAAAACAAAACTATGTATGACAGACATTCCAGCATTTGGCTGCATGCTACAAACATAAAAATGCACAGATGTCCCTCCCATAATCCATCAGAAAAAAGCTTCTGACTCAATCCTCAGCAAAAGAGCTCCTGCAGAATATTGACTAAGGTCAATTAGCCAGTGCTGCATCATTGCTAAAAAATTCACACTCAGGGGAAAAAAGTTAAGGATGCTCTTTATGAGAATATAAACCAGTAACGTAGTCCCAACCCTTTCCCCCTACCCCACTGATGTTTTAAAAATTGCTAACTCTCATCCATTGTGAAATGACACTAATGAATTGAATAATTTGTTTCCCGAACTTCTGGGTGTTGTCAAGACATTTAAAGGGTCATAGTTCAGCCACACTCAGTACTGTGAGGAAATGACTGAGGGATGTACCCACCTTAGGAGCCTCCCAGTCACACAGGAAACTCCAAATTATGAGACTCAACTATTGCAAACTGTATTCACGCCAAAACTTACTAGCGTTGCTCCAACATCTTCTATTCAAAGGCAGCCAGCGTCTTTCCCATGGGTATAAGACTTCCAGTGAGCCCAAAGGGAGTCCTGCCAACCTGGAAAAAAACACAATGGCCCCTTCAGAGTTTGGGAACAGCGCTTCTGTTGCTGGAAATGGGCATGAGCCTTCCAGGATTCTTTCTCCTAGAAGCGAGCTGTACCCAAAAGGTAGATTTCCAAGGACGTTCACAAATATTTAATGGAAACGTCTTCAAAAACAGTTTATAAGCTGAGTAGGATGCTGAGGAAGTACAGGTGGGAGTAGATGCAAAAGAAGAGAGATGTGGGGCTGAGCCCTCAAGGGAGGAAAGGTCAGTTAGATGAAATGGCTGTGCAAACAGCTGCTAGGGGGCACGCTCAAGGCTCGAGTGCAGGGCACGTTTTCCCCTCATCACTGCAATCATTACTTGTTTTGACTCACACAGCCTGTGGCCCTCCAGGCTCAATGAAGATTCCGCTAGGGTGAGGTGAGATTTTTAGCAGAAGAAGAAGCATTGAAGACAGTAAAGAGTCAGAGCAAATGTCCCGGGGCTCACAACAAACATTCGGATCACAGGGCTAACACAGACAGGCGAAACTAGGCCAGGGTGTGCTGGCCTCAAGGCCATTATGCCTTCCCAGAACCCATTCCTAAGGCATAGGGGTTATTGTGAGCAGACAAGTTCAATATTTATTAAAAGATAGTAACCTTTCCTAACTGTTCCACTGCTGTCACACATAGTGATAGAGTCCGAGATGCCTGACTGAAGTTCCAGCAAATATTCCTGTCAGTTCATCCTCACAGTCAGGACGCATGTTGGCAGTGAGGTACACTTCCCTGAGAGGGGCTCAGCCGCAGCTCTGCTCCACCCAGCACATATGAAACATGGTTGCAAATCACACCACGCTTTCATTTTTGCTGGTCTTTAGTCATGGATCGCCTGGATAGCATTTGATTCACCTCTTACTATCTCAGGCAGAGAAACCGAAGGAGAGAAGTGTGATTCTGTCCCGTTAGGAAGAAGAAATGGCAGCTGGGGACACTGACAGCTGGGACTTAGGAAACATGATGGAGGTGGGATTATTTCAAGGACACATCCTGGTGCTATGGTTTGACTATCTCCAGAAAAATTCAGGTATTGGAAACCTAACTTCCAAATGTATGTGTTAATGGCTTGAGGAGGTATGGTCCCTGGGAAGCATCTGTGATGACACGAGGTCATCAGAGCGAGGCTCCATGGTAGCATTAGTGCCTTATTTTTATTGAAAATAATTTTTCATAGAGTATGTTCTGATTGCAATTTCTCCCCCCACCTCCTCCCTGATCTTTAAACAAACAGGTAAATTAAGAAGAGAAGAATAGGAAAAGGAAAAAGACACTGATAAAAATCACAGAATTGGAAATCATAATATTCAAGCAAAACACCAGTAAGATTTAAAAAATAATAAATCCCAAACAAAGCAATATGAGAAAAATTATCTATAAAAATATCACTGAATTTGTTTTTATGTTACCCATCTATTGTTGAGTATGGTGTGGTTTATATACCAAGTGAGACCCTATTAGAGAAAACTAATCTTTCCTTTGCAAGAGGCTGTCAGCTGTTGATAGCATCTTGGTTAGGAATGGGAGCTCTTGCCCACTTTCGCCTTTCAGTGCTGGGACCCCATCTGGCTTGAGTCTCTGCAGTCCCCGCACCTGCTGTCACAGTCTCTGTGGGTTCATAGGTGTGATCGGTGCCTTCATACGAGGAAAAAGAGAGGTTCAAGCTAACAACAGCTTGCTCTGTCACCGTGACTTCAGCAATAGTGACAGCACAGAGGTCCTCAGCAGAGGCTGAGATGTCAACGTTACATTCTTAGACATCCAGTTGATGAAACCAGTGTTGGATACATCATTATAAGTCATATGAAGTTAAGACACGGTGGCCTGCCTGTAATCAGAAGATGGAAACAGTTATTCTCAGAGCAAGCTATCTAAAGAGACAATATACAGGACCTCTGTATTTGACTGAGAGAAACTGCTTCAAAAAAGTTAGGAGGAAGAGAAATCAAGGAACGTTTCAGAGCTCAACCTCCATCCTCCGTATGCATACAGTATACATACAGGCATCCACATGTATGCAAACACATGCATGCAAACACATGCATGCAAACGCATGCATGCAAACACATGCATGCACCTATACCATGCATACAAACGCATGAAAAGAAGAAAAAACACAGAAAATCTTTAGAGTGAAGAGTATAATTGTATCCTTTATTATTGATTGAGTCTGTTATTGTTGTCCATGGACCTAGAAAGCAAACTACAATATTGGAGACTCCCCGTTGTTGGGACCATTTGGAGTCCTGGCCTCCAGCTGCTCTTCCCTGCTAGCGATCTTTACTTTCCTTCTGATTTGAGTTACTGAAGGCTGTGTCAAAGTTGTTTACCAGCTCTGCTTCACGAGCCCGTGTTGCCTTGAGGATCAGAGGATGAGGTTTTCAGCTGTTGGCCCACCTGACTGTTGGGTATTCAAGCCTCCATGGTGGCATTGAATAAAGGGCTTTTTACCAGTGACTAGAGGTCCGTGTCTCTGTCTCTCTGTGTGTGTTTGGTCTTTCAATCTCCAGCCCCTTGCCTGAAGCTCGTGAACTGTATGGTAGCCCATAGAGCACAGACAGGCGTCATGCGCTACACCCTGTCTTATCTGTATTAATAAATAAGAATGATATTTGATTATCTTCATCTCCCACCTCTGCTTTACTGTGACTAGCAATCTATAACACCGATATCTTTTTACTCATTCTACAGCCACAGTCTCCTTCCTACCTCTGAGTCTGTGGGATTCAACTAGCTTCTTTCCAAGAGAAAAGAATCTAATGAATGTAAAAATGACCCTACCCCTGCAGCTTTTAACATCCATTAGAAAACAAAAAGCTAGCAAAGCTCCCATAAGTATAAAAGACACCAGCAGCTGTGGGATTGCATAACACACTACAAGATAATATTTTTTCTTGGTTAAAAAAAAATTGTGTGAAATTCCAGGAAGCATCTAGAATGATTGCCTTTCTGAAGTAAATAGTTGTGTTGGTGGGAAATTAAGACAAAAACACACACATCTGCATTAAGAATTCAAACACAATTCCCAAGTGAAACATTAGAATTCCATTGGATTTTATGGGAGGAAATTATTGGAGCTTGGTAAAAATGTGTGTGACTCTGGCCAGCGTCAACCACACAAGACTGCTTTTCATCTCTGTGTTTTGGTAAGCAATTAGTAAAAACTGAATTGATTTTTCAAAAAAAAAGTACATACTTGAGCATCTTCAACAAGATTAAGCATTTGGCTCCCATGCTGCTGCCCCCAGCCTTATTATCTGCACATAATGGTAGCTACCCCAGTTTGGTCATTGGCTTTTTTCCATCCTCCACAACAACCATGAATGTGTCTATACGCTCTGTGGCTTGGCACAGCGATGAAGGCTGTCGGCATGTGCCCCTTCCTTGAAGGAGTCCACATTCCTCCCCCTCCTGTTTCCACTCTCCTGGATGCATCAGTCTCTGTGGAAAGATTCCTTACTGTGCTCATAAACTACTCCAGAGCAGTCCCACTCCCTAAAGGAACTACACCCTTGTCACCAAGCAAAAGACAGCAGGACAGACAAACCACAAGAAGGTGGTGTGTGGGAGTCCAGCCTGTGTTCTTTATAGCACCAAGCTATAGTTCTATAGACGAGTGACTCCATGAAGGGAACCAATAATAACCTCTAAAAAAGGTCTCTGGTTCCTCTCCTTGGTTTATTTTAATGTCTTTTTTTAAAAACCAATATCTTATAAAGAAGCTAAGGATGAAGGGTTCATGGCAGAGAAGGTGGGAAGACATTGAGTCACACATTGCCCATCCCCAAGTTTCAAGGGCAGCCTCAGCGCAGACAAGGCGAGTGGCTTATCCATGACCCAAGCCAGCAACACAATCTGACATACTTCAAACCTGACTCGAGATTATGTCTGCACTGCCGGGGTAGCATGAAGCTCTTGACAAATGAACTAACAGCCTAGAAAACACAGAAAAAAACAAAATACCAAAATGACCAAAATTGTTTTGCTCTTAAACTTTGATAATGTTGGTATAGCCAAAACTCATCTCAGCCATAAAGCAGCCTTAGGAAAACATCCATTAAAATCTGAAGTTTTAGGCAACATATCTTCCCGACTACTCATGTGTAATAAAATCACCATAAGAAGTTTCTGCAGTGGGCCACTGGCTTTGTGGGATTACTCTCTTTAAAAAAATGGTGAAGAGCTGGGGTTCAGAGGTGCTTTCTTATATTGAAAAGGAAGTTATCATAAATGTAATGGCTCCAAATAACAGCCCCAAACAGTACTGTAAGTCAGGAGCCCACCATGCTGTGGCTACATCTGATTCAAGATTTTTATGAGGCCAAATCCAAGGTATTTTCCATGGCTAGCTCCTTCTGAAGGCTGCAGAAGAAAATCCACTCCGGTTCTCTGAACGACCCTGGAAAGCTTGTTCTCAGCTTCCCTAATGGCAGCTGATGTTCTAAGTCTCACTCCCTTCTTCATTCTTTATGCAGCAAAGGAGTTTCTTCCCCTAAATTGGGCCATGTGCCCATCTTGGAAACAGTGACTATATTGGTTTAAGCCAGCCAGGGTCAACCTCTGGAGCCAGATGTAATATTCACTTCATGGCTAACCAAAATAATAACCCAAAAAATAAGCACACACACAAAAGCAATCAGCAAATGGCTAGCACAGAGGATATGAATTCTCCAAGGTCACTCTCAAGAGCTTCCACCTTTCATGAAAAACTAGTCATCTTTATTATGTAACTACGGACTCCTTAGTGTTAGAGCCCTGTCAAAATTTCTTCATGTTTCAGCAATTACAGCACAGAAAATTGAAGCAATGCGCCTGGGGATACACATCTCATTAGGCCACTGAAAAGAACATTACCCAGGTGCTGTTGTTTGTGGTCTCACCCTCCTGGTATGTTATTACTACACACTCAGGGTGAAAGTCGGGCCATGTGATGTGTCATTTCTGTTGTTCTGTAAACACAGAGTTTACTGGCAAAAATAGTGTGTCTGCTAGACTTCTAAGGAAGGCAAATAGGAAATAAAGAGTGAAATGGGAGAGCAGTATGATATCTTTTAATTTGGTTTTACTTCATAGAAACCCAGAGCTTTTCTGGGGCGGGAGGGGGGGGGGTGGCGAGGATATGTGACAAGGGGACATCGATGATAAGATCCAAACAGTAACAAGTTAGGGGCATAAGTCCTGCTTCCAGGACTGAGCAATGATTGGGAGACAGACAAGTCCTTGCTCTGCCCTCAGCAACCTGTGTGTTGGAACCTCCTCAGGGTGCTCATTAGTAGGACTTGGACCTGAGGAAGCACTCTGCAGGGTACAAGGAAGAATTCTCATCCTGGTTGACTTTTAAAAGTCATCAAGGCTCATCCATATTGTCACATATGGTAGACATCCTTCCTTCGTAAGGCTGGATGACGTTCTATCATATGTACACATTGTCACTGTCCTGGCAGGAATAAAGATACCCTAAGGAGACATCTGGGACCCTCCAGAATCAGCATACACCCAGTACTCTCGTGCTGGAAGAAGGAAGTGGCTAGGAGACTGGTGCCTGGCATAGGTGGACCTTGTCTCCCAGGAGATCCGTACCTTGTGGCAGAGGTGACAGTGATGGCGGGGACCATTAGCAAGGATGGCTTAGTTATGCACCTCCCTCACCTGCTGTTTAAACCTAAACCTATTGTTAGGGGTCCGAATGGAGTGTGGGTCACCAAACCTCTTTGTTGCTCTCCCAGTGTGGCATATCAAACAAATCTTCTTCTACTTCTCACTATCTGTCTCTGTAACTGGCCTATTAAGGGTGGTAGCCAATCCCAGTTCATTGAGGCATCTAGGACCAGGCTTTTACCCTCACAACATAGCACACTTTCTTCATCCACTCTTTGAACACCATGATATGTTCTGCCTGCCTCTTGGCTGTTTGGGTAGTGTTGCAATGACCATGGGGGTGCATATATGCAAATCTTTGTTGGAATCCTGAGTTGAGTTAAATGCAGTAGTAATTATCTGGGAGTAACAAAACTGTGTTTGTGTCAAAATAAAGGAAGAAACAAAACTCTTTCCCTTGGGTAGTCTAGCCAAGAGCAAGCCCAGATTCGAGTTCTGCTTCTCTCCCTATCTCTCCCAGCTGACCCAGAAGACAAACAAGCACATCTATCAAGCAATATCTGTGTGTTGTCTTCACTATTTATGGTTGCTACTCATGTTATAATCAACCTATCTGCTGTTTTCAGCATTTGTTACTGTAATATACAAACACTGGGTCAGGAGCATGGCAGAGTAGCTTAAGATGACAGCTATGCATTGGCTTGGGAAGTAGGAGCTGATTACATGGACAATCCAGGCAAGTAAGGTTTATTATTAAAGTGTGCTATGAAAGACAAGTTAAACAAGTGGGCTGAGCACATAGTAGGACAGCAACCTTAAGTCTTAAGTGACCTCAAGGTGCATTATTAACTCAGATGTGGAGTTCACCAAGAGTTCTAATCTCTTTGAGTATAAGGGATATTTTCAAAATATTCTATCTACACAGGATCCTAACTTTATTTCTTCTAGGCAACACCGTGAAATGAGGTCACTAGGTCATGTGGTCGCTCTATTTAAGGACAAACATTTCATGACTCCGGTTACCTGAATATTTTAGATTATCAAACTAGAAGAAGCAGAGCATACAAGGATAACTACCAGGGGGCTTGATGTGAAGAGGAAAATGAAGAACAGCCAATCAAAAGATGTGATGCTTCAGCTGTGCCAGGTGGGGAGTTCCGGAGATGTCCCTTTAAATTATACTAAGATGGCCGTAGCCCTTATGCTACCAGTAGGGCCACAAAAACAACCAACTACACTTTAAAAATATTTAAACCCTAGAAACCTTGCATTCTAAGAACCTAGCCAGGTCACAGAACTGCGTGTCGTTTTCAAGCAAGTCAGCTGGTGACAACCAGCTATTGGAATAGGGGGGATGGACAAGGGACAGTCATCGTGATAGGGATGTAAACCATCTCCCATGTGCTCACGTGTTTGAATGCTCGGTCCTCAGCTGGTGGCACCATGTGAGAAGGCTGCTGGGATCTCACGCACAGCACACGCAGCACGCACAGCACGCACAACGCGCAGCCTTCCTGGAAGTGGATCGGTAGGGGTGGGCTTTGCGCTTAACAGCCTGGACCATTTCCTGTTCGCTCTCTGATTCTGGACTGAAGATGCAATGTGACCAGCCAGCCTCCCTCTCCCACCCCACGCTTTCCCTGCCTGCTGCCATATCTTCCTCACCGTGATGACTCTGACTCCCTCAAACGGTACACAAAGAGAAGCCTTCAAGCTGTTTCTTGTCAAGTAATTTTGTCACAGCAAAGAGAAAACTAGCGTGACAACCAGGGCACCTGTCCCAGAGGCTAGAAAGCCTGTCCTCAGAAGTCACAGCTATTATAGGTCAGGAAGAGCCCATTCCGGGGCCAACTGCCCCACTGGATGGTCAGCCTTAGCCTGTAGGTTACGTTATTATCTATCAGAATGCATTTAATTAAGTTTTACTCACTCATCCTGGTTCCAAATCCCTGCCCGCCCTTGTCCTCCAGGCCTTCCTGTACCTTCTGACCTAAATTCTCTTTCTAAACATAAGCTGAATTGCATAATTGTGTTACGCACAGAACAAATACAAATGACTATAGAATAACATCTGCCTTGCTAACAAGACCCATGAGGTCCAGCATCAGCTATGATTCATCCTGTGATCTCACCCACCAGACCAGCAAGGCCACCTCCCATGCCACCTTCACCATCACGCAGGTTCCTCTACAATGTTTTTCCTCCACTGAAAGCCCTCCCCCGCCTCGGCTAGAGAAGACCTTGACATTTTCTTAAGAAAACCTTTTTAAGTTGCCTGTTCTCTGCATTACTAAGAGCACTGTATTTTATTATTTTATATCTAGTTCTAGTTTAATTAGCTTACAAAGTAGCAGGTTGCCGTGTGACATTTGTGCAAGCTCAAATATAGTTGACCTTCCCTCTGCTGTTTCCTCTCCACCATCACCCAGCTACATCCTTGTACCCTTACAGTTTCCATATCCCCCTTCCACTTCATATCACACGGAACATTATTTACCCCTCAGTTTTCTCCAGGATGGGAACTGTGTCTTATTTACCATTGGATTGTAAGCCATTTTGGAGTAGATGGAAGACAAGTCAATATGTGTGAACTTAATCCAGTTGAATCTTTTAGTGTATATTTAGCCTTCAGACCGAAAGTATATCTTCTTCTAGAAGGCAGCGAAGTATCCTAACTATAATTTGAGCAAAGCTCATTCCCGTCTCTTTCCAATTGCAAAACTAAAATGCACCCTAAGTCCCAACTCTCAGGCTTAGTGAGGGCAGAGGAAAGAGTTTCAAAGGCCAGCACATGTACTCTAGAGCTTAAGATCAAATCGCCCCGCCACCGGTTGAGACTGACGTCCACTTATTAATTTACTGAGGGCACACTGGAAAGCATATTTTGTATCAATGCAAAGAAGAAAAGCCACCCCTCGGTGAGCAGCAGTCTCCCTGAAAAGGATGGAAATGGTGTAGGCACCGGGGCCATTGCGGACGCTCCTCTGCCCTGTCTTGCCCAATCCTAAGTCTCTCTGCTCCATTTGCTTTCCTTGGAATTCCTTCTGTCTCGATTCTTGTTCTGAAAATCTCCACCCTTTTTAAAAGACGAGCTTTCCAAGACACTGTCAGAAAACAGATTTGTGCCCGTATTTTATTTTCTTTTAAATGAGACTTCCTACCAGATCCTCTTCATGCAATGAGGAAAAGCCAACTTTCCGTTAGTTCCGTAAACACAACCCATTGTTTCGGGACTCTGAGTATGGGGTCTGGCTTCTCAGATGCATCATCCAGAAGTCTTTAAAGTATTCAGGATTCCTTAAGGTTCCTACCTCATATATATTCTCACAATCTAACTCCAGATATTCCAGTTCTCTGTGTTTTCTTTCAAGATCCTAGGTATTTTGAAGTAGGTGAACATTGAGAAGTATTGTCCTAAGATCAGCATGCATTTGATCTGAGAATCGTATATACTGTCTGTGTCTCACCCATACAACTCCCAGACCTATTTTCCTAACTCCTGGAACACATGTTTGCTCATGAATATCTAATCTAATCATTTTTTTTCATTCCCCTGGCCACCACCCCTACCTAGCCAGATTGGTCTTCAGAATTCAGCCCAGTCCATTCAATTAAAACTGGTCTCTGTACTTGGATCCTCAAACATTATAGTTCATGTTTACATTCTCTTTACTTGAATTCCCATAGCCCCAATTATTTAAATCATTATTTGCACTTATCAGTTATGGCCCTATTACCCACTGGCTTCATTGTGTGTTTGGTTGGTTGGCTTGGTTTCCATTTTGGTTTGGTGTTAGGTTTTTTTCAAGACAAGGTTTCTCAGTATAACCCTGGCTGTCCAGGAGCTTGCTCTTTAGACCAGGCTGGCCTTGAACTCAGATCTGCCTGCCTCTGCCTTTCTGGAATTAAAGGCATGCACCACCATGCCTGACCTCTTTTTACCTATTTCTTATTTATCCAGCTAGACTATAAATTAGAATTATTGAATATTTATAGATTAAGTAATCCTAAAAGCTCCCATTTGAAGGGGGATAAAATAAGAAATACACAATAATGGTAAGATTCCAGAGAATCTGATATCAGAGGGAAAGAGGCTGGGGTTTACATTGAATTCCAGAGAGAAGTTTTAACATGAGATTTACTGAGGGATATCCATATGCTGAGTTCTGTATTAACTGTATTGCTCATGTTTAATCCTCACAGCTGTCCTATGAAGAAATGGAAACTCAAGAAGTCTCTGAATTTCCCAGGCTGACAGAACAATGAAGATGCTGAGATAATGTGGTTGACCTTGAAGTCATGAACTTTCCCCTACCTACTCAGTGTGCAGCAAGGACCTCCACCTCGATGCTGCCACAGCTTTTTCTCCTTTGAAGACTGGAGTATCACTTGGAAATTTCCAATAGAGTAAGACAATTTTATAAGAGAGAAGAAAAACTTTCCAGAACAATCAGAGACTATTAAGCAGTTGGATGTACAAAATCAGGGGGATTTTTCTGTCATTCAGCAGCTTTCATTTTTCCACTCAACTCTGATATGACATGAAAGAAACTTGAACTCTTAACATTTTCGAGATTGTTTTCTCCTTCATATACTTTTTAATTTCTTTTCAAATTTCATATATGTATATTGTATATATGTGTGTGTGTATGTGTGTCATTCTCCTCCCTTTCCCTCTTCCAACTTCCCCTGTGTCATCCCCATTCCCTCTCAAATTCATAGCCTCTTTGTCTTTAATTATTATTGTTGCATATACATAATAACAAACATTTAAATACAACCTGCTGAGTTCATTTAGCGATGCTTATACTACTTAGCATTGGATAACTAGTTAGGGGGTCCTCCCAGGGGAAGACTGATTCTCCCTCTCTCAACAGCCATTAATTACCTATAGCTTTTCATCTATGGGTGGGGCCCCATGAGAATTCCCCCATCAAGTTGGCATGTCAACTAGTATTGTTATTGTTCAGGTCTTTCTTAGGTGACCATATTGTTGGGACTTGGGGTGCAGTTTCTTAGTTGTGTAGAAGACACAACCTCGCAGCAGATATCCTCCTGGTCTGTCTGGCTCTTAAATTCTTTACACCACCCTTCTTCCATAATATTCCCTAAGACTTGGTTGCTGGGTTCTGTAGTGTATAGGCTGTTTTATCTTCGGAGAATCTGATCTCCCCTTCATAAGGCAGGAAAGCAGACAACTGAGCGGACTGTCTTACCATGCTCATCCAGGTTAGACTTCACGCCTGAGTGTCTGAGGCTTCTTTGCCAACTTACAAGAACCCCTGCTGCCTTTCCTAGTTGCAGAGGTTGGATCACTAGCCCAAACTGAAGAGCTCTTAGCTCCATTGCTAACCAGAGCATCCTCTTGGCTTCCGGGCCTTTGGCTGAGGCTAAGAATTACTTCATTGATGTCAATGTGAGTTGAAAGCTTGAGATGAAAGCACTGCAGAGCCTAGAAGCAGATGTGGAAGAACCACAATCCTTATACTCCCAGATGTCCAGCTGCAGTGGGGAGCAGCAGGAAACACACCAGACTTAGAGTCCTAAGCCCAGGGCTCAGTCTACAGGACCTTAGGTTTCTCTGGTCTTCCCAAGACTAATTCCTCATCTATAAATGAGAAGACTGATCCCTGCAGGGCTCACTGCACAGGTGTTGGAGAGGGTCACGTGGTGTATTGGGGAGCGGACACTCTGTAAAGGCTGAAAGTGGATCAAGTACCCCCTCAGCCAAGCCACAGCAATCAGAGCTACCACAACAAACACTAGCCTATTTCACACCCTGCTTCATTGTCCTTCTCTTCTAGATGATAAGCACAATAAGGGTAGAATCAATAGTGTTTACCACTCTCTCCTAGTACCTACCATAGTCCTGGGCATTTAAATGGTGCTCAGTAAGGTAGGTTGTGGATGGATGGATGGATGGATGGATGGATGGATGGATGGAGTCCAATAATGGTCATTTTTTCCATTACTCCATGCCAAAAGAAACCTCATGTCACTGACAACTGATGTCTTCTTATTGACAAGTTTGCTTCAGAGTGTAACTTAAATGAATGATGAATGGATAGATGGAATCCAACAGTGTTTATTTCTTCTATGAAATTCCCATGCCATGCCAAAAGAAATCTCATGCCATGGATGTCTGATGTCTTCTGGTTGACAAGTTTGCTTCACTGTGTGACTGAAAAACACCTGTCAGACACAGCTGTGGCCCTGAAGAATGGAAGTGCAAAGAAAATAAAGATGCGCACAGTTAATCCCACTGTCTAAGTTTCTCCTGTGATTTCAAAGTTCTCATAGAATTAACTTCTAAGCTCCTTCCTATAGCAAAGCCATGTGTCTCTCTATACAGACTTCTGGATATGACTAGATGGAGCATTTTAAACATAAACTCAGTCATGTAAAACCCCCAGATAGTTCCTTGTTGGGGATAAAAGCAAAGCGTTTAGAGGACCAGAAGTAAACAGCATGCACAAAAAGCGGAGGACGGCAGACAGAACAGACGGGGGCAGAGGCTACTGCTACTGACCCCAGGAAGCATTTTGTAGAAACAGTGATTCAAACACAAAGCTTCCAGACTCTGTCATAACAAACATCTGAAGGCAATGAGAAGAAACGGGGGAGCAAACACAGAGCAGAGGTTTAATCCCCAAATCTGTGAGTTCCTTAAAAGTACAGTTTTTTTCTCTCCTTCTGAGAGGAACAAATCTGCAGACCTAGCAACTCGATCAAAGCCCCAGAGGTTTTGTTTGAGGGATATTTTTTCTTTGTGGGTGATGAGTCTGCAGAGGAGCTGAGGACAGGGGGATCATGTGACACCATTGTCATTCTGGAAGAACTGAATAAAGTCTCTATCCGCATAGAAAGTTGGGGGCTGGAAAGATGATCCAATGGGTGAGGCACTTACTGTAAAAGCATGAGGACCTGAGTGTGGATCCCCAGCACCCACACGGGGTGCAGTAGTGTTGTCTTTAACCCTAGCGTTCCTCCAGAAGAAAGCAGGTCGACACAGAAGAAGCCTGCAAGCTCACAGGCAGTTCGCCTACAGAAGAGACTCTGATGAATAGTACTTTCCCCTGGGGGGATAGAATCTTGGTTTACACCTGTATTGCCATGTCCTTTTCAGGGACGCTCAAAATAATCCTCCGGCAATGAAGCTGTTTCACTAGCATTCTGCTCCAGTGTCACAAAATCTCAGTTCTTCATGCTAATTATTCCTGCAATTTCTGATAGTCATACAAGTCATAAACTAGTCTTTTGAGAAGTAAAGTTGAGGCCAGCATTAAACTTCATTATTAGTTGAAATGTTTGCCTAAGAAAGAAATTAACTATTATATTTTAAGAAGGTCTTTGAACTTGTTAAACACTCAAGCAATTCTTATAACTCTTTTCAACATTGTAAACTAGGAGATGTGAGATAGATAGATATATATAGAGATATACAGATATATATATATATATATATGCACACACACACACACATACTCAGGGCTTCTCATCCTATTGCAATGGACAGGAGCCCAGTATGTGTGAATGTAAAGCCTGCAATCTTCCCATTGGATAACACCACACATAGAAATTGCAGTAGTGTTCAAATACAGATAGGTTATTTTTTTGAAAGCCTGGATAGGATAGAAAAAAAGAACAGAAATACGCACATGCAAATTCAAAATAATTGACACGTTAACTAATGTAGAAACTCCAGAGATGCTTTGACTCTAAAATGCTCTCTATATTGGCCGGGCGGTGGTGACGCACGCCTTTAATCCCAGCACTCGAGAGGCAGAGGCAGGCGGATCTCTGTGAGTTCGAGGCCAGCCTGGTCTACAAGAGCTAGTTCCAGGACAGGAACCAAAAAAAGCTATGGAGAAACCCTGTCTCAAAAAATTAAAAAAAAAAAGAGCCTAGGCAGTTTGGATGCTCACCTTACTAGACCTGGATGGAGGTGGGTGGTCCTTGGACTTCCCACAGGTCAGGGAACCCTGATTGCTCTTCGGGCTGCTGAGGGAGGGGGACTTGATGGGGGAGGGGGAGGGAAATGGGAGGCAGTGGCGGGGAGGAGGCAGAAATCTTTAATAAATAAATTAAAAATAAAAATAAAAAATAAATAAAATAAATATAAATAAATAAATAAAAATAAAAAATAAAATGCTCTCTATGGCAGAAGAAATTATCATTTCCCAGGCATTAAAACGTGTAGGAAACCCTGGGCAAAGGAGAAAGAGCAGGTTTGCTCCTGCAGATATTTGAGAAGAGTATACATAGGGGGAAATAATCACCTCATCTTACTTTCTACCTGAGCCTACTACTAAGAAGGGGACAGCTCTGTCTTCTCCTGCCCCTGCTGCTGGCTGATGTAGCCTAGGGTGTACCCTGGGAGTAAATGGAATGTGCCCTCACCGAATCAGCAGTGACACAAACAGGGGCTCCTCGGTGCTGTGCCAACTGCCTGACCCAGGGCAGCTCGCATGCCAGCCCTCCCTGGACACTTGGCTGCAAAGAGATTACTTTTTCTTTTTTTTTTTAATATTTATTTATTTATTTTGTATACATTATTCTGTCTGTATGCCTGAAGGCCAGAAGAGGGCACCAGACCTCTTTACAGATGGTTGTGAGCCACCATGTGGTTGCTGGGAATTGAACTCAGGACCTTTGGAAGAGCAGGCAATGCTCTTAACCACTGAGCCATCTCTCCAGCCCCAAGAGATTACTTTTTCAAGAAATTGTCTAAAGCTTGCATTGCATCCGAGGAAGGGAAAGGTGCTATTGTCCTCAGCTTTGAACCAGGAATGTACTCGGTTTGGCAGTGGCAGCCTCAGGAGCACACACCTGTGACCTCCTCCAAGTTCTTATTCTTCGCTGCCCTCTCTTCCGCCATCCCCAGAGGCAGCTGAAGAACTGGCCTCACCACATTCACACCGTATATTCTGAAATTATACATGGGAGCTTATTATTCTCTTATAATATGGTGGGGTCCATCTGGATACTCCGGATTAACATTCATTTATTCAGTAAGCTTTCTTGAGGGCCTACCATATCACATACAGCATGTTGAGAGCACGCTGGCTCAGGGGGTAAAGGTGCTTGTGTCCAAAAGCCTGACAGCCTGAGTTAGATGCCCGGGATCAATAGGGAGAAAGGAATAAAACAGGTACCCTGTCCTCCACACAGGCCCCATGACCCACATGCCCACAAATATGTAGATGCACATACGTACACAATTAATTGCTTGATAACTAATTTTAAGGACACTAGGGGTTCTGAAATGAATCAGATGGAGTCTGACCATCAATATACCTTCATCTACAGGAAGAGAAATAAGCAGGTGTTCCACTAATGAGGTTATTATACTAACACCAATTGTGAGGGCAACCTCTCTCTGTCACCTGGAGTTCATTTTGGGTGCGGGAGAAGCCAAGACAAAAGCCTACACCTCAGTAGAGAAGCAAATAGTGTCCAGGTGAAGCAGAGAAACATCCCGGGGCAGATGCTTTAAAGATCCGCGAGGAAAGAGCATCCTGAGTGAGCTGAGTGCTGTCGGTGATAAACCTCTGCTTCCAGAAATGAGGCGGAATGGCATGCAGACACCAAGGAAGGCAGACTGGGAAAGGCAGGGGGATACCCAAGGCTCCCAAGAATGTCCCCATCTGGTGTGGAAGCTGCAGACCAAACAACAGCTTTTCCCTCTGAGATTTTTCCATGCATTTCAGTCATGCTATGAATCAGTAAATTGTTTACAGGACAATCAAGCCTGGAACCGAGTGCCAGAGATGGGAAGGAGCGGTGGTTAGTGGCTAAGTGTAAAATTATCCTAACACAACAGTTCCGATGGAAATCAGTGGCTCCTCTCAGGAGACATCCTTTGACTCCCAAAAGGTACCAACTTTTCTGAGTGTTCACCCAGGTCAATGCCAACCCAGCACAGTCTCTATGTTCACGAGGCCGTGGAGTTTATGTTGGCTTCACAGATATCACTTGAGTAACACCCAAGTTAGCCAAGTGTAAGGCCTTTCTGGGCGATGAAACTGTCACGTTTTGATTTCCCCTAAGCAAAAGCAAACTTCATTAGCGTTTTGTTAATTTCTAGAATCATTTGAATTTGCCCTGATTTGGAGTTTCCACCCTTTCTAAGAAGGAGAAAAATAGTTATGGATAATTTTTAAGACAGTAGATGAAGTGTAAAAATCAACACTAGTTCAATTCGTGCAATGATTTGGAAGACCTATCCTGCTTTGATAGGTTGTGTAGATATGTACCAATAAACCGCAGAGAGTGGGAAGAGATTGGACAGTCCCACAGTCTCCTTGCTCAGCCCCTTCTCCCTGCCACCGCTTTAATCTTGGCCTCTGTTGGACTCAGGAAAGCTAGAGAAAGGCTAAAATGCCTTTAAATGTTGTTCATTTTAATATTTATTTTGCGTTATTTCCTGTGCAAATAGTCACCCTCCTGGAATTGTGACACGTGAAAAAAAATTGGACTGCATTAATTCCAAAATTGAAATGTAAACAAAGTTTGTGACTGCCTACTCTCTCGTGAGTCCTTACTAGGAAATCAGCTTGAGAAACTTTGGCTACAGTGGAAGAGAGTAAATGTCATTATCCTCTTGGCTGTGTCTTTGCCCAGAAATTTGTAATGATGGGTCTTCTGAGAGTGCATTTCAAAGAGACGGTGACAGAATGGCATAAACCAGAACGGAACTGAGGACAGCCCTGCCCCGAAGGGCGATGCATCCCCTTTGACATCAGCAGCTAAAAGACACCGCCATGCTGTATTCGATCATCCAAACATTGCTGAACAAGAGCAAAATAAAGGACCGTGCTGTAGCTTTGAGTTGCACTTCGCCGAGTACCAAAATGATATTTGATGAAGATTCCAATTAAAACTTAGAATAGCCAAGATCCAAACCTGCTCAAACAGACCAGAGCTTCCAAGCAATAGGTGCGCAGACCACCGGCATGTCTCCACCCCATATAGTCAGTAGATATTCCCATGACTCTGTGGGTAATGTTTGGTTCTGCTCTTAGCTACACCCTATAGAAGTTACATATCAGCTCTTTGGGGTCACTAGTACCATGTTAAGAAAAAATAAAATTCTACTTGAAGCCAGTGAAAGCAGGCTGAAGTTTTGATCCTGGTGGGTTATACAGCAACCCTCCTTTCTTTGAGCAGCTTCTGGCCCTCCAAGAGTACCCCTGGGTCCTGTCAGCTCCAGCCTTGTTACCTTGCTCTTTTGGCTCCTTGCCCATCTTAAGGGCAGAAAAGAAGAGTACATCAGAGCCCATTCCTCATCACTTGGCCCAAAATTTACCTTCCTGTTTGTTGCTGGTGGTCAAACTTTTCATTTCCTTCTTGCCTCAGGTGTGGTTATTTTGTCTCTTGTCCTCTTCTCTCCTTCAAACACCTGGACCCTGCACCCTTTCCTTCCTTGACCCTGCTAGGGTGGAACTTTCCACACTGCATTGTGACTATAGACCTCTCCCTCCTCCCATGCGCTCTATGGGCCTCAATCCCCTCCATGGTAATCTCAGTTAGAACGTCACTTGGTCCAATTTTTTTTAATAAATGCCTTACATGTTGGCTCCCTTTCCTGTTTGTTTGTCTGTCTGTCTGTCTAAAACCCTGGGGTATAATTTATAATTTAACTTCAAACCACACTTTCTTCTTCAGGGTTGAAGTCTTCTACTTTAAAGACTCCTCCTGAGTAAGTTAGGACTACATTTTAGGACCTCCTTCCCTATTCAGTTCTAAGTCTGGTAACGCTAAAAGAGAAACCTGAACAAACTCTAGAAAGGGAAGTAGCAGCCACACTCTCTCTCTGATGGTCTCTGGTTTATTGCCCTTCAAAGAGAGAGAGCTGGGCGATGGTGGCACACGCCTTTAATCCCAGCACTCGGGAGGCAGAGGCAGGCGGATCTCTGTGAGTTCGAGACCAGCCTGGTCTACAGAGCTAGTTCCAGGACAGGCTCCAAAGCCACAGAGAAACCCTGTCTCGAAAAACCAAAAAAAAAAAAAAAGAGAGAGAGAGAGAGAGAGAAAGTGCTGGAAGGTGTCCCTCCCTCCTCCCCCGTGTCTTCTCAGCTCCGCATCTGGTGAGTCTGCTCACTCTGTGCTCACTGTTCTCTCCATCTGCCGCTCCCGCTGACCAGACGCCTGCTATAGAGTCGCAGAAGTAGCAGCCAACAGCAGAGCTTCTGTAGACTTCTACACGAACTGCTTTCAGTCCCACTCCAGCTGACTCTGCGGCTCTGGCTTGTCCCCAAGGTCACGGTTTCCAGAGGGTTCCTTAGATTCTCGTCCTTCGCCAACTCCACTCTGCAAACTATTTCTTCCTCACCTTGAGTTCCACACCCAAATGTGATTTCATGTAGCAACTTAAACAAATGATTGTAAAATCTGGGTGGGGCTGCAGAGGACCTGTGGCAATCAACATGAAAGGAGCAAAGTTGGAAGATGGCTACCATTTTATTTCAAGACTCTTTCCTAAGGATCTAACACCAGTGCCTTGTCTTCTGCTGAGAGCTCTTTCCTGTCCCCTATTGGCTAGTGTCTGATGCGCTGCTATGGTTCTTCCCATGAAGTATTGCCTAGCTCCACCAGAGTTTGTTCTTTCACTTCTTCATAGCACCACTGGTTTCCAGGGAGTCACTGTTTCCTTCCTTCTGTCATCGCCATTTCCTGACTCACTGCTCTCTTCCGGTCTCTAAACTCTAAGCTCTGTGAGGACCAGGAGCATTTCTGCTCCTTTCTTAAGTTTCCAATACCAAGCAGAGTTTCTTGCGTGTCTATGTCGATGTTCAGTCAGAATTCTCTGAAAGTTTGAAGTTTACATCCAAAACCTGCACACACTGGTGGTTATGACAACTTGCTCTTTGGTGCAGAGCTTACGTGCTAAGAAATATATGATGCTTTCTTGACGAAGAAGGGAAATTTTATAAGAGAACCCGATGATCATGAAAAAAAAGTATAAATAATGCCACATACTTGATTCTAAGTATTGCACAATTATGTCACTAAAATTATCCTTCGAGCTTATCTTAACTTACTGATTTAGAAGAGGTTGCACTCTCTGGGTCTTCGTTATGGCAAAACGCTGTTTTGAGAAGAATCTCTGTTAACTTTTTAAGATGGTATGCAAGGGTTTTCGCTTATGTGATCCAGCAATGAGGAAACAGGCCGTTGTCTTGGCAACATCAAGTCCATTAGTAAATGGTATTGATAAGAGGGCAGGAAATAAAGGGAGAACACTGGTTCTCCATAATGTCCCCACACTGTTATGGTCAGAGACCTGAAAGATAAAACTCCAGTCTAAACAGCATTGTTCGGTACAGAATGGCCAAAGCAAAGGCAGAAGAGATCAATGTCCATGAAATATTAAATATTGCAGATTTGCTGACTGCAATCTAAAATATAATAGAGAAGATGTATACTTAATGCTTCAGATTCAGAACAAGTAAATTCAGAGCAAGTAAAAGTAGAAGCTACTTTTCTTGGTAGGCTTTGGTTAGCTAAGAGATAATAGCATCAAAATATAAAAAGGTAGATAGATTTGTTAATTTACTGACATTTTGTGGGAATAATAAGCAATCTGTTGGGTTTTGAGGTTAGCCAACCACTAGTCATTATTCTACACGCTGACCTTAAACACGCACACGCTGCAAGCCACACTGGTGAATTTGTAATGACGTGCCCAACACACATGAGCCAGCCTTTGACACAGACACAGAAGTTCCGCTGAGGAGCAACGACAGTCGGATAGATTGAGGGAGCCAGGCAAGCAGCGGGCCACAAGCACGTGGGAGAAGCTGTCAGTAGAGAATGCTACTCCTCAGGGGAACATGCACAGTGGAAGAGATTGGCACCTCAAAAACATATGTGCAAGGCAAAAGATCACATTTGCTGTGAGAGGGATTATGGGAGGACCTTGGGGCTCTGAGATCAAGACAAAAGGAAGCTGAGCAAGAAAGAAGACAGAAGGCCTCACAGGGAGCAATAACCAATCAAACAGTTCTGTCTGTGTGTGTGTGTGTGTATGTATATATATATATATATAATGTTGTGGGAGATAATTAAGGTGCTGAGCTTCCGGACTTGCCACTGGGTTTATCTAGGCAAAAAAGTAAGAGTAAGGCAGAACACGGGGAATAGGAGTAGCAGACCCCAACAAACGGAGCAGGAGGTTACCTTCACAGGCGCTAGAAGATCAAGCCTGGTCTGGTCTGATTTTGAGAGCTACGGAGAATTTCTGCAGTATCTCAGCTTCCTATATAAGTTCACAATGTTCATAAATCCGGGGGAATGAAGTGGGGGGGGCGGTTGTGCCATTAGTTTCTTCAGGAGATGGAATAACGCAACAAAAACAATAGTTTACATATTTAGTGGCCTGTTACAATCGTCAGGGACGACTATTTTTTAATAACTGGTCTGGTACGGTTGGTATCAAGAGGCCACGCAGTTCTCGGTGCCGTGAGAGGAGGAAGGCTGAGCGGCGAGCACTCCAGCAATGTCTGTACTGATAGCATCAGTGGTCTGCACCCAGCCGCAGGTGTTGCTGGGTAAGCAGGAATGCTGAGGTTCTGACGAGGCCGTGAATCAAGTGTAAATGATCAGCGATCTCACTAAAGTCACTGCTTCACTCCCTACTCTTCATCTTTCCTAACAACAACCCTCACGGTTACTGTTACCATCCGGGTCAGCAGGGTGGAGAAAGTGAGGCCCAGAAATGACAGTCACACAGCCGGCAAATACGCCACACACATGACATGGAAAGAGCCTTTCTAGCCCAGATAAGGCGGAATGCGCCTGGAATCCCAGCACTCCTAGTGTTCTGGGCCACCCTAGGACACACAGTTAAGACCCAGATTTAAAAAAAAAAAAAACCAAGAGTAAAATGGGTCTGAGAGGGTTCAGCTATGCAAAGCCCTTGCTGTTCTTGCTATTCTTTCAGGGGACAGAGTTTAGTTTCCAGAACCCAGGCAGGGTGACTCACAACCACCTGTAGCGTAAGCACTAAGGGATCTGATGTCCTCTTGATGCCTCTGTATGCTCAGGCACAAATACACACATATGCATACATACATACATACATACATGATAAAACTAAAACCTTAAAAATAGCAAAATAAAATCAAATGAAGCTTTCAAATACATTCTTACTATACCTTTATAGTTTACAAACTTATCTGGAATTTATTTAATAGAAGTATTTTTCAGTCTCAAATATTTGTGAAGAGTTTGGGCCAGGTTTATATCTGTACTTTTTGCTTTTAAACTTAGTAATCGGAAGTCCCCATTAGACTTTAAATGTAACCTTTCTATTACTAAGCCCTCAAGGAATACAAACTCGCCAAGAGTTAAATGTGATGGTAATTGTTTCAGAAGTAAGATACTGCTGCTAAGACTCTTAATTGAATTCTGTTTATTATTTTTCACACTTACCAAATAGTAGAGAAAACAAAAGAGGAAAATGTCTGAAGGCAAGAAATGAGTACTTAAGGAGACAAAAAGGATAGCTTAGCTTATGAATGTCTGCTAATGGCAAACTAAGTAGAAAAGAAGAGCAGAAAGCAAACCCGCGGACGGTGAGGATGACATCCAGAACCGTCCAGTTGGGAGCTGAAACTCAGAGCTGGACTAATTGTTGAGACTGGACTTTTTCCAGAGAGCAAGAATCCATCTCTGTGTCCCTAAGACCTCATAATAATAGGAGCCGCAAAGATGTTTAGAAGCTATGGTAATGCATACTTACAGGGCACTAATTTAGCAGAAGGAATGGAAGGAAAAAGAGAGTGGGTGTCGGTGGCTTAGAAGCGGATTTATCAGGTTCAGAGGCAGAAACATCAAGACATTCTCTTTGCATTAGGCAGTTCCCACGTCCTGATGCGCTAGCTGAGTCCAAGAAGCGCTTGCATTCCTCCCTGTGGCAACAGACCTTACTAAACTTAGATACTTAAATCCACACTAAATCACCGCGCGCTCCGCTGTCCCTTTTTCCCTAAAACCTAGCAACGTTTTCTGGGTTAGCTGGGAAGAAACGGTGTTCCAAATTCTCTCTTCTGACATTTCTTTCTACCGCCTTTGAGCACTTGGGCTTGGTCTCTATGACGGGAAAGTCTCTTTTGACAGATTTATACTGAGATTTGTGGCAACGGCAGCTCGGAGCAGAAATGCAGGCCACTTAGATTTGCTTGTGGCCATTATGAGAACGCTGACGCAGTCAGAGGTCAGACACTCCTACCCAACTGGAAAAATTCTCACACGGACATATAAATATATAGCCATCAAAAAAATTCTCTTCACTTTGTGTAATACATTTCCTGGGAAGAAATCCAGAACTTTCACAATCGATCCATGACCAGTTCAGGGAAACCTTCTCAAAACTTTCAGAGAGGAACAGGACTGCTGGCCCAGGGTGTGGGGTCCGGACCTCCACATCTGGAGAAAATACCTGGAAATCCTGAAACAGGAGGACGCTCTCTGTGGGCGTCATCACGGCCAGCGTGTGCTCTAATCCACGATATGAGGGAAATCTCACTGGAATTAAGATGTGTTCAGAGAACAATAGAAGGGTCTAGACTTGGGCTTAGATGTCACTCTGGGAACTTTTTTAAACACTCTTACTAATGAAATCGTAAAATCAGAGGAGCTCACCACAAACAAGGCATCGACAGACCGCCTGGTCTCAATGGCAATGCACTTTATCAGACGTGGGGTGTCTTACTTGAGTTTCTGCACTGTGATGAAACACCATGACCTGAAGCATCTTGGGGAGGAAAGGGTTTATCTGCTCCATACTCCCACATTACAGTCACCTGAGGAAGTCAGGGCAGGAACTCGAGGCAGGAACCTGGAGGCAGGAACTGAGGCAGAAGCGCGAAGGGGTGCTGCCTACTGGCTTACTCCTCATAGCTTGCTCAGCCTGCTTTCTTATACACCAGGACCACCAGCCCAGAGGTGGCAGTGCCCACAGTGAGCTAGGACCTCCCACACCAATCATTAATTAAAAAAAATTGCACAGCCAAACTTATGGTGGTATTTTCTCAGTTAAGATCCCAGATATTTCTGGGTTTGTATCCAGCTGACAAGTCAAGAACAAGAGGCACACAGGGCTGTTTAGACTTTGCTAACTCATTTCTTGTGTTGGATGGAATGCAGTTGGAGGCGAGTGAGGAAAAGCCTGTGAGTCACATCGTTTAGGTTGCTGCCAATTTTATATACATTAAATGAACAGCACTTTGTCTTAACAGACACTGTAAGGTTAAGCCGAATCTAAGTCCTTTGGTGTCACGGGGAACTTTGACACTATCTTAGTTTCCAATATAAATTCACAATTCTCCTGGACCCTCAGACTCCTTCCTCGGCTGTTCTCTGTGCTGCTGGAATAACACTTCATAATATAACACCTGTAAACTTTAGTGCTTAAGCAACAGGCAAAAGAATTGGAACCCAAGCCAGTCCGGGCTACTTAATGAGACACTGTCTGAAAAGAACTTTTAAATGCTTTTAATTTTTTTTAATGACTTACCAAAAACCAAAGAAGTACAAAATGATATGTTACTCGGGAAATTCTTCCTTTTCTAATTCAATAAAATGTAGCAGTACTACTTCTCCCTAAAATGTTGAAAAGCCACTGCCCCTCACAAACGCCTCGCTGCTCCTGGGACCTCTGCCCACCAACATGGTCCTCCGCTCACATAGGAGTCAAGGATTCTACGCTAACATTTCTCTGTGGCTTTAAGAGGCACACATGAAAAGATGTCCCATCTTTTCCTGAAGTAAAAGGGTTTGCCATAAACAATGTCGTGGAGACTTCACATTCCCTGAACCTCTTTCCTCTGTCAGCCTTTGTTCATCTAAACATTTTATCTGACACAGCTTCAAAGCGGTCCTCGAGAAACTTTCTGGAGACTAATGGACAATCTGTTTAAAAGTTATCACCGCTATAAATTCAGCACTTGCATCCCTGAGCTAAGTCAGAGCCTGAAGAAAAACAATTGTCATTTATATAACCTTAATTTTCTAGGATTATCCAAATTTCATGTATTTAAATATAGATTGAGCTATCTAATAATAGGGTTTTCCTAAATAAATGATAATAGATTATACAAGAGCAGCCTTTGCCGTCACTTAAAAAAGATATGGAAGAACACGAAATGTAGATATGTCTGAACTACATAGTTATGGTAGAAAACAAAATACAAATGAAAAACACTATTGGAATATAATTCCGATTTTATGGAAAGCAGAAGAGAAAACACACATCAAAATAATAATTCTAGTTTCACTGCTGTGGCAAATCATGATTTTATCTTTGCCGTCAATTTTTCCATATTTAAGCTTTTATTAAAAGGCCTTATTTTGTTAAATGTATTTTTGAAATGTTATAAAAACATTCACTATTCCATTAAGCAAATCATCCTGAAAAAGTAAAAGTTCAAATATTTTCTGTCCAGACTTACACGAAAAGATGGAGTAGGCCTCACATCCACTCAAAAGTACTTGTTTTATCCACAAAACAGCTTTGCCACTATTGCAGGTACCAGTGAGCACCCACTGCGCGGCAGGTACCAGTAAGCACCCACTGCGCGGCAGGTACCAGTGAGGACCCACTGCACTTGGTAGGTTCCAGTGAGCGACAGGTACCAGTGAGCACCCACTGCGCGGCAGGTACCAGTGAGGACCTACTGCACGGCAGGTACCAGTGAGCACCCACTGCGCGGCAGGTACCAGTGAGCACCCACTGCACGGCAGGTACCAGTGAGGACCCACTGCGCGGCAGGTACCAGTGAGCACCCACTGCGCGGCAGGCGGTCACAGGCCTGAGGAGAGAAGTCACGGTGATGCTTTGCTAAGTGAGTGAGTGGTCACTTGGCTTCTAATACCCTCTGGCTGCTGCTGCTCGCTGCCTGCTGCAGAGGAGCTGCCTCTGCAGAGTTCACTCTGGTCACGAGCTGAGAGTAAGTGACTGCCGTGTGCTCAGGCCACAGCAAGAAGCAATGTCTGTCCCTCGAACCGAGCAATGATTGCAGAAGACCGGGCAGAGAGCGGAATAGCTGGAGAAAGGGGAGGAGTGCTGCCAACACTGTCTCTGGCCATGACGCAGCCATTGCAGTCATGAACACACAGCAGTTGTGGCTATACACACACACACACACACACAAATAAATGTGATAACTTGGTCATTGTAACAGCACCATGCAACGTTAAAATATTTAATTGGTAAAATTTAGTACACTGCTTCTATGTTTTGCAACCATTCATATAAAACATGAATCATCGTTTTCCAAAACAAATTCTGTGAAGGAGTCTTCCACAGCATAAGACTCGGCTTGTGCTAGGACAAAGGAACAGAAAGCCTGGGTGCCAGGGTGGGGGAAGAGCAGAAACAGGCTCCGGCTGGAGCAGTCGCCCCTTCTGTGGTCCGCCAGGGCAGCAAGGCTCTGGGCTTCCTCCTAAAGGCTGTCTTGTTTCATTTTCTCTTGATTCCTTCTAACAATTCGAGGGCCGGTCTGTAACTCGGTCCTGACAGGATCATGTACAGGAAGTTCAACGTAGAGGGGCCTAGGCACAAGCAGTGCTAAGACCATGAAGAGGGACCCTGTGTCAACACCGACGAGTCTGACGCTCATGTGGAGATTATACCCTCTTGGGTTTCTGTCGCTGCGATGAAACGCCATGACGAAAAGCAAGTTAGGGAGGAAAGTGTTTGTCGGGTTTCACTTTCTTTTTTTTTTTTTTTTTTTTTTTTGGTTTTTTGAGACAGGGTTTCAACAGTTCCTCACTGAACAAGGAGGTCAAGACAGGAACTCAAACAGGGCAGGAACCTGGAGGCAGGAGCTGATGCAGAGGCCTGGGAGGATGCTGCTTACTGCTTGCTCAGTCTACCTTCTTATAGAAGCCAGGACCACCAGTCCGGGTATGGTACCACCTAAAATGAGTTGGGCCCTCTCCCGTCACTAATTAAGAAAATGCCTTACAGCTAAATCTTGAAAAAGAAAATGTTTTGTCAGCTGAGGTTCCCTCCTTTCAGATAACTCTAGCTCATGTCGAGTTGACAACACTATTCAGCACAATGATCCCCCATCATTTTAACACGCACATACATCCTGTCAGGTCACAATCTTTTCTTAAAACCTAAAGTATCTTTTAATACTTCAGTCTTTGAACTGTGGGCTCTTATAAAACCAAAAATAAATTAAATACTCCCTTACTTCAACAAAGAAATAGCAGGGCATAGTCAAAATAAAATCAAAGCAAAACCAAACTCCAATAGAGTAAACAGCCCAATAATCAGTATCTGGGGTTCACACACGATCCTCTGTGCTCCTCTAAGGGGCTTGGTCGCTTCTCCAGCTCCGACCTCTGCAGCACACACAGCTTGTCTTCTAGGCCCCAACAGGCTCCGCTCCTGTACTGCTATCTCTCTTAGTGGCTGTTCCATGGTACTGGAGTCTCCAAAATACTGAGATTGTCTGCAACTGGGCTGCACTTTCACCAATAGCATCTCCTGTGCTCTCTTCATGGTGCTAAGTCTCAGCTTCTCCCCAGGACCCCTTCAGTCCTGGCCCTTCAACTCTTACCATAGCTGCACCTTCTCCATCAGCCTCTCCTGGCCTCTCACAGTGCTAAGCCTCAGCTGCTCTCCATGAACCCTTCAAGCCTTCAAACCAGTACTACCTGGTGACTCTTATAACCTAGGCTGCCTCGAGAACACAGCTTCTGTGGTGCAGACTCTATGGAAACACTTCCCAGAAGATGTCACCTCAGTGATGCTGGTCTCTTCTTAGAGATAATTTCTTAGCTCCAGCTGAGCAATAGCAGCTGTCCAGTAAAGCACAGTTTTAGTTCAATGGTTCCGGTTCTGGTCTCTTGTTAATCACAGTTGATTCTTCCACCCTAGGACAACCAGAACCACAGACTCTCAACTCAAAATAGCAAACAGCCCTGAAAGTCTCTTTGTAATTTTGTTTTGGGTTTTGGGTTTGGGTTTTGTTTGTTTGTTCATTCATCTGTTTACTTTTGGTGTTTGGGGAGGGTTGGGGGTTGGTTTGTTTTTTGAGTTTTGTTGTTGTTGTTGTTTGTTTGTTTGTTTGTTTTGGGGAGACAGAGTTTCTCTGTGTAACTGTCCTGGATGTCCTGGAACACACTTTGTAGACCAGGCTGGCCTCGAACTCACAGAGATCTGCCTCAAGCCAGGCCTCTATTGTTTGCATTGCTCTCAACATTCTTATCTTCCCAGTTCCCACTGAAAAGCTCACCAAGCTTTGAACACCCAATAGTTTTCCTAGTCCAGAGTTCCAAAGACTTTCCACAGTCCTCCTGCAAACAACATGGTCAGGTCTGTCACAGCAGTTCCCCAGTCCCTGGTACCAACTGTTTTAGTCAGAGTGAGGATTGCTGTGATGAAACACCATGACCAAAGCAACATAGGGAGGAAAGGAAATAATTTTCTCCCAGTCCTATATGATGACATAATTTTCTCTCAGTTCTGTTGAAAGCAGTGAGGACAGGAGCTCAAGCGGGGCAGGAACCTGGAGACAGGAACTGATGCAGAGGCCATGGACGAGTGCTGCTTGCTGGCTTGTCCTCATGACACTCCCAGCCTGCTTTCTAGAACCCAGGACCACCAGAACGAGGTACCACCTTTGTTATCACACACAGTGGCCTGAGCCCTCCCGCACAAACCACTAATTAAAAAAAATACAGTCCTGCCTACAGCTAGATCTACAGAGGCCACCTCCTCTCTGATGACTCTGACTCAGGTCAAGTTGCCATAAAACTAGCCAGTATATGCCCCTAAAGGGTTGTTAGGATATTCCAGATCCATAGAAAATGAGTCATATAGAACCCTGTCACTGTCAATCAAGAAAGCCAATCTCTTACAGGCAACTAAGATGCATGTCCAACATTTGATTGGGATATTTGGTTTCAATTAAGAAGAGGGTGACATACCTAATAAAACAGTGTGGACAGAGAAAACAAGCAGTGGTGTGAGCAAATGAACCACAAATCAGCAATGGCAATGAATCTCCAATAACTGAGAGACCAGCATGATTGTCCCTGCCACTCCTGGAGCCAGTGACTAAATTCTGGAAAGTTGTGCAACCCTAATATCAAAGCAACTTGAGGAAACTGGACACAGTGAGTGACGTTCAGGACAGGGCTTTCCCATGGGCATTCTACGGAGTTCTCCAGAGTTACCTAGTATCCTCTTGGGTCCCTTTGCTTTTACAGCTCTGCTGTTTCCTATGAATCTGTGATATGAGAACCAGTTATAAAGCCCGGAGCAAACCTTTCGGTTGAAGGAATTGATTGGTTGTGTCTCTCCTAGACAACACCTCACAGGATCATCACTGTACCACAAAGACGCAAGCATCCCCTATAAAGTAGACGGTCTTTATTGTTATCATTATGAGAAACTACAGCAAATGCCACTTTTTAAACTTTCAGATAGGGAAGCCGGCTCAACTGTTAGGTAAAATTACTCACTGCACAGTCTAAGAACCTGTGGCCCCATGTAAAACTTTGGATTCAGCCGCACACACCTGATATCCCAGAGCTCCAACAGCAAGACGCAAAGGTGGAGACAGAGAATTAGCCAGAGGCTTAAGGACCAGTGAGCCTGGAGTTCAGAGTGCATCCACAAAAAGCAAGAAAAGACCCTGACTCCGAACAAAGGAGGAAGACGAGAACCAAACCTCGGAAGATGTTCCTGACCCCCACAGGCACGCAGTGGCACGGAGCGCACGCATCGTACAAACAAACGCAGAGGGAATTATTAATTAATTAGCAAAGGTACCAAGGCTGCATACAGTTTAAAAAATAAATGAAAATTCGTGTTTTTACAAATGGCCTTTAACTATAGAGCTACTGAACCTCCCAGGCAGCATAAGGTGACAAGAGAATTAAAACACAATCCATAAAAAGAACAACTCCTGAGATAAAGCAGTGTTAGAGCCCAGAGCACTGGTAAATTACTTAACCGTGAGAAGTCACAAAGAATAAAAAGCTTAGCTGACTGCAGCTGAAACCGTAAGACCTGAATCAACCTCTGGTCGGAATTCTATCGTAACCAATATAAAACATTTTTCTCAAGATCTACAGAATATTGATCATTATCTACAAAGAAACTTGACTTGTTTATTCCAGCAAAGAAAAATTTAATCCATAATTTCCTGTTTGTTCAGTTCTCATTTAGAAGTTTAACAGCCATGAATTAAGTTTTAAATTTTTTTAATGTGCCTGTTTAATTTTATGCTTGGTATGAAGTCTTCTATGATTTTCACAGGATATGACCCACAATCATTTCGGCAGCACCGCTCGGAGCCTCTCTGGTCTACTGGAACCTGCGCTGGTTTCAGTAGAATTTGTCATTCAGCCTCAGTACTCCCAGAGACCACCAAATGCAATCCCCAAGGCTCAGAAAAGAAGCTGGGTATCCGACACACTTTAGCTGTCAGCTGGCTATGCTTAAAAATCAGACTAGACACGTCAGAACGAAGATCAGACTACACCAAACACCTGACTTGCCTCGAGGGAGCAGGGAGCAACCTGGACAGGTAGCGCCACCTACTGGTCAGAGGGGCAGAAAACAAAGAAACAGGGTTGAACTAGCGGTGCCATGAAATGAATATGGCTCACCTGGACGAATCTCTCCGGCAGGGAGTTAGCTCACTCTAATTTTTTATTATTATTATTTTATGCGTCTGAGGGTTTTGCTTGCCTGTACGTCTGCGCGCCACGTATGTGCCTGCTGCTCATAGAAGCCAGGAAAGGGCGCCGGATCCTCCACAGTTGGAGCTCCACAGGGTCATGACCCACCCTGTGGGTGTTTCAAATCAAATCAAGGCACTCTGGAAGAGCGCCCAGTGTTCTTAGCCGCTGAGCCATCTCTCCAGCCCTGGGTTAGTTCACCTGAAAAGACTAATCCAAACTGACTGGTCATGTTTAATCAAGAAAACTAAAGGAGCAATATGGTCATATTCCATAGAACTTTAGAATGACCAGTTAAATCCACTGACTCCAGCGCGGTCCGCCTTCCCGATCCAGGACCTCAGTTAAAGTGGAAGTAATAAGTACATCCCCTGACACGCTGAGTATTTGGTTACATGAAGGAGGAACGTCCCTTTATTTTTTGCTTGTTTGTTTGTTTCATT
This sequence comes from Neodon shergylaensis, assembly GCA_025134845.1. Classification (NCBI taxonomy): domain Eukaryota; kingdom Metazoa; phylum Chordata; class Mammalia; order Rodentia; family Cricetidae; genus Neodon; species Neodon shergylaensis. The sequence goes on from JABTXL010001223.1 coordinate 3,218,223, forward strand.
AGTTTCATTTGGGGTTTAATATTGAAGACAGCCTTTTTCAAACACCCCTTATATATTAACGGCCAGAAAAGCAAAATACCTTGTTCATTACATCCAAAACAAAGTACTCACAGCTGGATTCAAATCAATTAAACCATGAAATCACTTTAGCCAGGAAGGCTTGGTCAGATGTATACGGCCAGGCCTTATTCTCCAAGAAACAGCCCAACCTTCATTTTCTTAATCTTCTTTTTGAAGTCACTCTAGCAAGAACTTGCTACGGCAATGGATAGACTGTGAAATACAAGATGGAGTTTATTCAGCAGAGGGGAAGCCTTATATACCCTCCACCCACCTGGGGAAGCAGCCGCACACCGGCACGAGGATCTTTCATGGCGGCTGGGGACAGATTCGACCTCTTGTCTCGTGGTTCAGCAGCTGTTGCTGGGACCCTTGATAGACCTAGGTTGGCTCATTATGGGGAAGTTACCTCACCACTTGCTCACATAGCCGGTTTAGTCTGGTTTAGGCCAGTGAGGGCCTGTTGGCCCCCAGGCCCTTTGTGTCTGGCTAAACAACACCCCACACATAGACAGCTGCTCAGAGTAATTCTGCACTGTGTGTTGACAAAAGGCGCAAAGCTCAAAAACAGGTGTATCTCCAGGTGTGGGGACAACATGGCGTGAGAAACAACTGGCCTTGCCAGTCTCCCAGTAGAGGAAAGATGAGAACATGCCAAAGAGAATCCTCTCAGTGTGTACAGCGCCTGGGTCCAGCAGACACCTTGTGAAGAAGAGCGGCCTTCGTATTCTAACAGACAACAACAGTTGCGGTCGTTCATGGATATTGTGGCCTTGCATACCCAAGTTCTAGACATATCACCATGACAGTGATAGCTCATAAGACACAGGACACCTGAAGGCCTCCAAAGGAGAAACTGGCATCTGCCCATAGTAGCCAGTTAGCCAGGCACAGTGGCGTGCATCAGCAGTCCCAGGTAGAAGGCAACCCAGAGAAGAGCAAAGGTGAAGAAGAAAGGATGGCTCAGCAGTTGAGAGCTTACTGCGCAGGCATGAGGGCCAAGGGATCTCAGCAGAAATGCAACATTGCATGCCTGCAGCCACAGCATGCAATGGAGTACAAACTATGAGGAGAAAACATTAAGAAGAAAAAAATAATCAAGCCCAAGATTGCTGACTGGGACTTGCTAGCTCCCAGCCTAGCCAGGAACACATGAATTCCAGGTTCAAAGAGAGACCCTGCCCCAAAGGAATTCTCCCACTCACACACACTCATGCTGACACACATAACCCAGCCACACACCTGTAATTCAGACACACACTCCCACACTCTCATGCTCACACTGACACACCAAAAAACACAATGATGATAAAACTATGCAATAAACATTTCAAATCTAACATCTAGTGACCAAAAAAAACTACATTTTTGTTATTGTTTAAACTGCAATGCTTCTGTGGGCCTCCTACTTCATCTCCTAGCTTCCTATCCTGAAACATCAGCTCTCTTTTTGCACTGAAGACCATCTAGGCACCTTGGAGGTCTACCCACAGATCACAGCTGGAGCAGAATCCTGTTTCAGACAACACAGAAGAATTCAACAGTCTGCATCCTATGGCTACTTGTGCATCACATTAATGGCTTGAATAGCATCTGGGCAGGGTTCAGAGTAACAAAGACAATTAAGCAGGGCATTGCTCTACTGTGACCAAGGAGGTGACAGCAGAAGGAACGTCTTGCCAGGAAAGGACAGCGTTATCTCGGCATTAACCCCGCGTGAAGAAGGCATTACTTCTGCTTTCCTAGGACACACCCCCCAGTTATGGTTTCTGATTCCTGCCACCATGCCCAGCATCTTCCATCAGATATGCGAGAGTGCCTGGCCACGCTGTCTTCCACTTATTAAATGATCTGTGCCGGAGTCATTTATTTCCATTCCTCTTACATCCGTGCAGTGGCCGAGAAGAGGGACACTGTCATTTTCCCTCAATCCTCTCAATGAAGTAAGGGTTAGAGCAAGGGTGCTACAACTCCAAAATAACAGCCTAATGCACTTCTTCTCATTCTGCCCGCCTCCTGCACTTCCACCGGGGGATCAATTTCTGACAGCATTTCCTCCAACGCTTAGGAGGCTGAAAGCGATTGCTGCTTAAACCCCATACTCACACGCCAAAGACAGCATCTCAAACATAGTTATTTTCTGAGCAAATATGTTTCAAAATAAAAATTCTACAAATATAAATCCTGGCCTGGAGGCCTTAGAAAAGTTAGCAGGAAAGAAGCTATAGATAAAAACAGAACTAATACTTTTAAAAGTCTGAAAAGAACAAAGCAGCACACGTGCGTCTTCCTGTCACTTTTTTATCTTGAGATCCCACTTGCCCCAGCCCCTCACCTCCAGCCCAGCACACACAGAGACACACACACACACACACGCACACACACACACACACACACACGCACACACACACACACACACGCACACACACACACGCACACACACACGCACACACACACGCGCACACACACGCACACACACACACACGCACACACACACATTTGTGCACACAGCACAACTCCAACCAATTGTTATTAAGAGTAATTATATATATATATTTTTTTGAACAATCAACCTTTGTTTTACAAAGAGAATCCTAGGAACCAGTAAGCCAAAGCAAACTCTTCCCTGCTCCTTTAAAGATGAAGACCATGCTTCTGGACTGTGGCAGACACTGTATTTCACCTTCTAAATGTAACATAACAAAATGAAGATGTGACAAGGTAGATCGAACTCTGAGCCTAATTCCCATCTATTAAGATTTTGAAGAAAGGCGTCTGGAGAGATGGTTCAGCACTAGAGACCACTGGCAGACCACCCACCACCCAGGTTCAGTTTCCAGCACCCTCAGAAAGCTCACAAGTGAGTATAAGTCCAGCCGGAGAGTCATAGACAGTTACAGGCACCCTCCTGTGGTCTCCTCAACAATGCATGCACGTGGTACACCCATAACCAAGCACATATAGCAACAATAAATACACAATTTTTTTAAAGATATTGAAGGAAAAGATACCCACAAAGCTGTTGTAAGAAACTATTTAATGTGGGAAGTAAGGTATGTCAATAGGGTCAAGTCCACCTGTGTAGAAACGCTCCTTCAAAAGTCACTTTTAGAAGCTTTGGAACAAATATTAAAATGGATCAGACTTCAATTTATTTTAAGCATATTGCACAGGAAACTATATTAAACATTATCCATAAATCAAATCACATTTCATAGACTGAATCTCATACACATGGAGCTGAAGTAGAGGTCATGAAGTTATCTAAGAGTCCCCAAGAAGGCTGCCTCCGGAAGTGCTCTGGTCATTTCTGCAGGACGATCGTCCACAGCATCATCTTCCTTGTTTCGCATCGCCAATGGCTCCCCACACGTCAAACACAAACTCGTCAGGGAAGGCAAAGTCTCCCAGAGTCTCATCAAGGGCCACAGCAAATTCGTCGGGGTTGCTTTTGTCTTTTCCGGCTTCAAACATGGTCGTAGCTGTCAATGACAATTTTTCAAAGTTAAAGAGTCATGCGTCAGCATTGGAGGACTGACCCTGTCCCCACCGCCCTGTCCCCAACCTGAGAGACCAGCACTTGGGAGGCTTTAGCATTCTCTGGTGGCTGTTTTGTTTTGTCTGGTCTTATCTGGTGTGGAGTGTATGCACGTGCATAGACTGACCAGAACACAACCTCAGATGTCAAACCTCTGAAATGCCATTCGCCTCTTTTTGAGACTGTGCCCTCCTCACTGGACTGGGGATCACTAGGAAAACTCTGCTGGCTGTCTAGCCAGCTCCAGGAATCCTCCTGTCTCCACTTCCCCCAACACTAAGTTTTAAAGCCCACACCACCACGCCTATCACTTTTACAAGGACTCTGGGGATCAAACTTGTGTTTCCAAGAGAAGTATTTTACTGAGTCCCCTCTGCAAACCCTCCAGCATTCTGATGGATGGAAGACACAGTTTAAGAAAGCCCCATGGCTACCCTCACCAGGAACATCAGCACACACAGCCCCTGACTTCACCACAGGCTAACACTCTTTGTGCCTTCTATCCATGCCCTACTCCCAGACAGCCACAGTATACGCTTCCCTCCGCGAAGGAATAGTTTACAGCGCACAGCAGTCTGAGTTCTGTAGCATCTTTCTTGATCACCTTCTGGGTTAGGGTAGAAAATTAAGATGGTGTGTGTGGTCTGCCTTCCTAGGAAGACACTCAAACCCCGTGTTTTAGGTCTGGGAAAGAGCATCCCGTGAGCACACACTCCCAAAAGACTTTCCCCAGGATCTGGAAGCCCTTGAAGATCACCTACATTTTTGCTCCACCCCTTATAAGCATTAACAACCATAAAGGATTTTTTTAATGCCACATAGTACAGCTAAGTGCTGACCTCCTGTGGCCACTCTGAGAATATTTTTATGTTCCTACTGCCACAAAACTTTGACCAATATAAAGTTTCCATTAAGTTTGTAAATATTTAAAGAACTTTTAGGTATAAAAATTAACCTATTACATTAAATCTGTATTATATGTGTGTATTTATGTGTATATATGTATAGGTACATATATGTGTGTATATGTGTATGTATATAAAGGCAACTGCATATATGGGGTGTGGTGTGTGGGTGTGGGTGTGTGCACGTGCACATGTGTTACTGGAACTCTATCTAACTCAGGGTCTTATGTATGCCAGGTAGCATACATAGTGCCCTCCAATGCACGTTTTAAAAAAGATGTATCTGTTATTTTTTGTTTGGGTGTTTTGCCAGCATGTATGTTTGTACACCATATGTAGGCAGTGCCTGTGGAGCTGTAAGAGGGTGGTACACCCTGTGACGGAATGTCACACATGACTGAGATGCTCGGTGGGCCAGCTCCTCTGAAACAGCAGCCAGTGCTCTTAACCAATGAGTCGTTTCCAGCCCCTACAAGGCACTTTTTAATAAAAATCTACTCCAGATTTCATTGATCTCAACGTAGAAGGAGCTCTTTACAGTGTGCATGGCTTCACTGACCAAAGCAAGGAACCCAAGGGAGAAATAGGTTTCTCCCTATGTAACATCATTAGTATATAGCTTTCTAACCAGCCATAAGATGCTGTGGGAAAAACAACTTAGAAACTACCATTTGAATTGCCTTCCCACACATCTCTAGTGTTTTTAATGGGATAATTTTTTAAATTCTGAAACTGCCACCAGGTGGTGGTGGCGCACGCCTTTAATCCCAGCACTTGGGAGGCAGAGGCAGGGTGTATTTCTGTGAATTCGAGTCCAGCCTGGTCTACAAGAGCTAGTTCCAGGACAGGCTCTAAAGCTACAGAGAAACCCTGCCTTGAAAAAAAATTCTGGCATTCCCATAGATAGTTCCAAAATCCTGCATTGGTATCAGAAAACAATGTAGGGCCGGGCGATGGTGGCGTACGCCTTTAATCCCAGCACTCGGGAGGCAGAGGCAGGCGGATCTCTGTGAGTTCGAGGCCAGCCTGGTCTACAAGAGCTAGTGCCAGGACAGGCTCCAAAGCTACAGAGAAACCCTGTCTCGAAAAACAAAAAAAAAAAAAAAAAAAAAAAAGAAAACAATGTAGGTCCACAGGTAGTAACACTGTTGCCTAAAACTTCCAATTGAAAGTATGACAATGCATCCTTATGTTAGCTCACTCCAGGGGACTCCACAGCTTCCGGCACTTATTCCTTTACAAATAGCATCCCATGGTACTCCATGTGAGCTTAGCTGGTTGAAAAAATCACATTTCACAACTTAACTTCACAACCACTGAAGCGCATTCATCCTCAAAGTTATTTCCTACAAAGACTCATTTGAAGCCAGGTGGTGGGGGCAGGGGGTCATGCTTTTAATTCCAGCACTCAGGAGGTAGAGGCAGGTGGATCTCTGAGTTTGAGGCCAGCCTGGTTTACAGAACAAGTTCCAGGACAGCCAGGGCAACACAGAAAAACCCTGTATCGAGAGAGAAAGAGAGAGAGAGAGTGAGAGAGAGAGAGAGAGAGAGATAGGAGGGAAGGGAAGAAGGGAAGGAAGGAAGGAAGGAAGGAAGGAAGGAAGGAAGGAAGGAAGGAAGGACATTCCTGAAAACCAAGAAATACTGGAAATGCAAAAAATAAAGGCATCCATTTTTCTGTTAAGATAGGCTCACATTTCTGGATTATATCTCATGCTAATCGTATCTGAGAAACAGAAATTCCTAATAACAACAGCTGACACTCTTCAAATAATTATTTCCCTCACACTTTGCCTCCCTAAGTGACTGATCTCACTACTAATCATGTTTGATGGCAATGGCTTCATGTCAATTGAAGGAATTTGCTACAGATATTTAACTAAACTGACAAGGGACCACTGGGTGATTTCAATGAAATTTTTAGAATATGTAATGTTCTAGATTTCTGAGAACAAGATAAAATTCATTATTTTTATTAGGTTCTTTTTAAAATTATATATATATATATATATATATATATATATATATATATATATATTGTGTGTGTGTGTGTGTGTGCACGCACATGCATTTGAGGAAGGGAAGTCTGGTACACCACAGTGTGGACCGTGAAGGTCAGAGGACAACTTCAGCTTGCAGGAGGCAGTGTTCTCCTTCCACCACATGGATCCCTAGGACCACACTTGGATCACCTGGCCTAGTGGGCAGTGGTTTTCCCTGCTGGGCCATCTCCTCAACCAGAAAATTCATCTTTAAAGACTTGTGTCTTAGATTAATTTATAATCACTTGCACTATTTATTATCCATCATTCTGCTGTAATATATCTGGGGTTTTGGGGAAGGGCTTTGTTTTTCTTGGTTTTCCAAGACAGGGTTTCTCTGTGTAACAGTCCTGGCTGTCCTGGAACTAGCTCTCGTAGACCAGGCTGGCCTCAAATTCACAGAGATCCGCCAGCCTCTGCCTCCCGAGTGCTGGGATTGAAGGAGTGCACCACCACCACCCAGCTGTGTCTGTAATTTTTTTTAAGATTTAATATTTAGGGGCTTGAGAGATGGTTCATCTATTGTGAACACTTATTCTGGCAGAAGACACAGCTTCAAAACCCAGCTTTCACAAGGTAGCTCACAATCATCCATAATTCCAGTTCCAGGGCATCTCACACCCTCTTCTGACCTCTGAGGGCATCAGGTTTGCACACGGTGCACACGAATACATGCAGGCAAAACACTCATATACATAAATAAAGTCAATGTTTAAAGATTTGTTTGTGGGGGGCTGGAGAGATGGCTCGGTGATGAAGAGCACTCGGGCTCAATTCCCAGCACTCGCGCGACAACTCACAACCAGGAGATGTCATGGCCTCCTTGGGCTTCCATGAGCACCGGATTTATTTTATCTCTATTTATTTGAATGTGTCTGTCTGTGTGGTGAGTGCAGGGTGTAAACGTGTAAGTGTGGTGCCCATGAAGGACAGAAGAGAGCATCAGACCCTCTGGAGCTAGAGTCACAGTGGTTCCGAGGCACCCACCGTGGGGACTGGGAACTGAACTCGCATCCTCTGGAAGAGCAGCGAGCAATCTTAACTGCTGAACCATCTCTCTAGCCCCCATACCTGTATTTTAATAATAACTAGTTCTGGTTTGGATAACTATGAAAAGTTCTGATGTTAAAGACAGCCCTAAGGTCCTACCTTGAAAGTTTATTTCTCCCAAATTCTAGCTCATGATCCAGGAACGGATTTGAATCCCGAAAATCACCCTGTCTGTCATCATGTGTAGCTTCTCAGCTGGACTGATGAATTGTATCATTTTCCAAAAAACACTGTCTGGTCCCTGTGTTTACGGTCATTGTCCTCTCTAAACTCTCTTATTCTCATTCCCATGCAGCTGAATTACTCTGACAAGCCTGAGTCATTTATCCAAATCCCAGAACTCTCCCCAAAGGTGGGTTCTGAAGATGAGGTGACCCTGGTTGTATGTGCACAGGATCACCTTAGTTCTACCCTTTTCTCCTCTGTTCATGCCAATCTGGGGTTCTACTGTGTTGGGGTGTTCATTTTGTTCCCCGGATTTTGGGGATTTTCTCTTATATTAGCTAGAATTTTTCTGTTCCTTTAGCTTTATCTCAGTTTCTTTGTCTGTCCCATGGATTATCAGTTTGGTCCAGAGATCTTGGAAATCTATGGGCTGGACTATTCAGTTCTCTTCTTCACTGGTGTCTATGTGGGGTGTGTTGACCTAGTCTTCTGGTCAAGACAGTCTTTCTCTTGTTTGATGTAGTATATTGGTGATGCTGTCCACTGTGGTTTTTCTCAGTTTTGTTGCTGTAATTGTTTTATTTATTTTGTGGTTATTTTGTTTATGATTCATTTAATTTTTCATTTCCAATATTTTTTTCTTTGTTTTGTAGGGTTTTTGAGACAGGGTCTCACTGTGTAGCCATGGCTGTCCTGGAACTCACAGAGATCCACCTGTGTGGAGACCCGAAAATGTGAGCCTATTTCCTGTTGACCAAAGGTCAGAGAATGGGAACTTACCTCTAGTTCCTTCAAGGTTATTGTGATTCTACCTCAAACAAAGGTCCCACCTAGATTTAGACCAGAGAGTTCTGCTCTCAAGGTTATTGTCAACAGGTGCGGCTAATAGCCAGACTTTCTACTTCAGGAATAGAGAAGTAGATGTGTTCCTACCTCAAACAAAAGTCTAAGGATCCAACTAAGTTCCAGTTCCTTTATGGAGATAACTTGGGATTCTACCCAGGGAGTGATTTGCCTACAGAATGTTTTGGTCTGTGGTATGAGCGAGATTTGTTTTGTTCTAGCAACAGAATGTAGCCTGCGACCTTCAATTGGTATGTTCATTGCCTTGTATCGTGTTAATGCAGGTTTTTTGTCTCACTCCTACATCTTGGGGTCAGGGGTATTTTAAGCAATTGGGAATTAAGCACAGGTAAATTTCAGTACTCACTGGAATTCACTCCCAATATTATTCTATGTTTCTCCGTTTTATTATTTTCATTCGTGTCTTCATATTCTTTACTAATATTTTCTAAATCCCCATACCCTTACCCTGGCAAGTGGTATTTTTGTTGAGGTTGGTCCCCCACACACCTGCCTCTCCCTCCTGAGTGCTGTCATTAAAAGCATACATCATAGCACCTGGGACATTTCTTTTTTAAAAAAAAACTTCAATTTTCTTGTTGAATTTCTTTTCCATTTTACTGACTTTCTTTCCTACACTCAAGATTGATTTTATTTCTTCATTTATGTGCTTTTATGTATCTATGTATCTTGTGTGAAGTCCCTGGTCATTTTTACAAGCTCTTAAATTCTTTGTCTGACATTTTACCCATTTTAGTTAGTATCTTTGAATCCAACTATTGCAGATTTATGATCTTTTGGCTAGCCGAGAAGTGATATTGCCTCGCATTTTATGTTTCTTGTTTTTTTCTGTGTTGAGAGGTGTGCATTTTCATCTGGGGTCTTAGGGAGCAGTTGCTCTTAAGGTTCAGCCCCAGCACTGCTCAGAGAGGAGAAAACAAATTATTCGAGCAGCAACAACAGCAACCAAACAAGGTACAGTGGTGCGCTTAGATTAAAACAATTATCACAAAACAGAAAAGGGCAACGTAGACTGTGAGATGAGGTTAAAATTATTTAAGGTTAGCATAGAAACAAATATGAGAGAATAATAGGGTGGAGAGGAGGAGGCCAGAAGAGGCCCAAGGTGAAGGGAACAAAGGGTGAAGGAGAATGCTATAAGAGGGGGTTGAAGGGAAACCTTTATAAAAAAAAAAAAAACAAAAGTCAAAAGGAGGTCGCTTGATAATGCAAAAACACATAAACAAAACCAGAGAAGTAGTATAAACATAAAAGCTTTAGAAATACGATAAAGTCACAATATCCTGGCAGAGAAGTCAAAATGGAAAGTGGGAACAAAGAAAAAGAAGAACAGAGGGAGAGAGAGAGAGAGAGAGAGAGAGAGAGAGAGAGAGAGTGTCTTCTCCTGGGTCCCTTAAAGCGAGGCAAACTCAGGCGGCCCTGGGGGCCGCGGCCCCTGAACTTGCAGACGCTTGTCTTCCTTAGTTTATGCCACTGCTATGCCTATGGAGGTCGTGTGTCAGCTGTTCCCCTAATGCGCTGTGGAATATTCCTTTACACCGTGTGATGTGCCACCGTGGTTGGTTTATAAAGAGCCCATTAAATAGGCAGGAAGAGGCTAGGCGGACTTCTGGGGACAGAGAGCTCTGGGAAGAAAGGGAGAGTCACCAGCCAGATGTTGAGGAAGCAGAATGGGCAGGACAGAGTAACATAAAAGAATGTAGATTAAAAACATGGATTAATTTAAGGCATAAGAACTAGTTAGGAACAAGGCTAAGAAACTAAGGCCAAGCTTTCATAATCAATGATAAGTCTCCGTATAGTTTTTGTGTGTGTGTGTGTGTGTGTGAGGGAGAGAGAGAGAGAGAGCTGGCTGCTTAAAGAAAAATCCACCTATAAATGTTGCCCAATTCAGCCACATACATCCACATATGGTCTGAGAAAGCAAAAAAAAAAAAAAAGTTCAAAACACAGAGTCAAATGCAGTTTCAAGGTCTCTCAGTAGACTCAGCTTACAGAGACTGCGTGTGGGCTGGAGCCAGCGGCCAGCACTATGTGCTAAGCTGAGATGCACTGGCGGCTGGCATAGCCGTTTAAGATTTGTCTCACGTCATCAGAGAACTCTACAAATGCTTAGAAAACCAGGTCCAGATACACAAAACCTCTGGAAAGGCACAGAGGTTAGAAAAGAAAAAACATGGGTATAGATAATCAAAAAAAATAGTTTATAAAGAGCAAGATAAAGTCTCTAAAGAAGAAATAAAATAATATAAAAAGGATAAGCCACACAAAGATGGAAAATACAGACTGGATCCTGCATGGTGTTGTGTTAATTTTAATTTTTTGGATGCCAATGAACAATTGATACAAATTTAAAGTTATTTTGTTATACTGTATATATGTTACAGGTCTAGCATTCTTTTATGTGTTTCAGCTGCACTGTGTGCAGTGCTCATGGAGGCCAGAAGAGGGCATCAGAACCCTAGAACTGGAGCCATAAGATGTGAGCTGCCGCAGGAGTGCTGGGAACTGAAGGCAGCATTAAGAGCGCTTAACCTCTGAGCCATCTCTTCAGTGCCCAGATCCAGCCATTTTTGAAGACAAGACCCATCTCTGGATTTTTTAGTTATAAAAACCATAAATTTCTCCCATTTTTTCCTACTTAATACAGTTGGAATTAGGGTTTTTGCATTCATTTTGCTTTGCAGTATTTGCTACCAGTAGAGTTTTAGTTGATAAAACAAGAACTTGACACATTCATGGTAATATAAGAAATAACCCAGGGCTGAGCAGTGGTGGTGCAAGTCCTTAATCCCAGTTCGAGGCCATTTTGGACTACAAAACAAATTCCAGAACAGCCAAGACTGTTACACAAAGAAACCCTGTATCAAAAACCAAATAAACAAACAAAGAAACAAAAGAAATAACCTAGGAAGCACCCAGAAACCCCACTGTTGAGTCATCCTTACTCAGGAGTCTTGTATCTTTCTTTTCCTATTTCAGGAATCCTATTAAATTTTTATTATGTAGCTCTGGCTGTCTTGGAACTCAGTGTGTAAACCAGGCTGTCCTTGAACTCACAGAGATTCACCTGCCTCTGCCTCCAGAGTGCTAGGGTTAAAGGAATGTGCCACCATGCCCAGTTTAGCTAAAATTTTAAGTTAAATTAGCAATCATCTGGGAAAATCATCCATCTTTACTGTTTTTATGCTCTTTTGGGCTCCACAATCCCTTTCATCTTGAAGCATATATAGTTGGCTATCATCTATAAACAACATGGAAATTACCATTAACAGTGTGGCCTTACCCAAGTCAATATCTCGAATTCCCATGTACAGTTCCAGGAGATCATCGACCTTTTCGATCGCCTTTGCTTTGGCTTCAGAGGGCTTTAAAGAGAGAATGACAAGATAATGCATTTACACAATAAAATCTCTTGACAGTAGGAAATAGCTGGTCCATTAGCTAATTCTAATGGACATATCTGGAATATACCTTGTAACCTTTTAGCTAAATGTAAATCCGTACAGTAAATAGTTAGCTGTAGTGTCAACACTAAATATTGAGAGAGAGAGAGAGAAAGAAAGAGAGAGAGAGAGAGAGAGAGAGAGAGAGAGAGAGAGGCACAGTTAAGGGGAGAAAGAATGATTAGACAATAGTTTGAAGGGCATAAGAGGTACAGAAGCCAGAAAAGCCTTCAGAAGAAAGTGATTTAAGAACCATATTTCCAGGGCTGGAGAGGCATCAGAGCACAGGGGAGAGACTCTGTGAACAGAGCAACACGTGGCAAGTCCACATGAGTTTATAAAGTCGATAGAAGAGAATATTACAGTCACAGTAAGAAGTCCCTGGAGAGTACAGTTGCATGACTAGAAGTTAGGGTCATGGGCCACTAAAAGGTTGGGAATCTCCAAACTCTTTGCCTGTGTGTGTGTGTGTGTGTGTCTGTCTGTCTGTCTGTTTGTATGTGTGTGTTTCCATGTGTGTATGTCTTTGTGTGTCTGTGTGTATTCCGTGTATATGCACATGTATGACTAATATTAAGAGCTCTCCTCAATTGCTCTCCCTTATACTTTTGAGACAGGGTCTCTCACTGCACCTGGAGCTTACTGATTCAGCTGCAAAGTCCCAGGAGCCTCCAGTCTCCACCTTCCCGTGTGTGTGAATGCAAACATGAGAAAATGCCAGTGCATTATGTGTGGCTGTATACATGTGTGGGAGTGTAGGTATATGTGTTTATATAAGTGTATATACATAAATGAGTGAGCTTTTGGGTGCATGTGTGTGAGTGTGAATCGCATGAGAGGGTGTATTTGTACTGATTCAATATTAGCATCAAACTAGCTCCCTTTCATTATGAGATAGTTTTAATTGACCTATTGACTATGCAGACTATGCAAATGGATGGATTTTTAATGCTTACATTTGAATGGTTTCTTCCTAGGTCCCCAAAGATTGCAGATAGACATCCTAGCTCCCTTCCTTTCATTACAGCACCTCATGTACAACAGGGTGCTTAACACATAGTCACTGGTTATGTTCACTGTTGGGAAACGATGCTCATCCCCACAGGATGTGGAACTGCCCAGCATGCCCTGCTTCCTCCACACAACATGTCAAGGCTGCTCATCTTCCTCACAGCCTCCAACAGAGAATCAAAAGAGCCTTTTCCTAGTGGCCCACTGCAAGCTGCGCCCACTGATTTTACATTCTCCTACAGATTCCTGTCCTCTGTGCAGGCTTGTGCATTGATTGAAGGGACAGGGACAGTCTTCAGCAATCCACCAGGGGGTGAGATGAGCAGAGGAAAAAGTAAAGGCTCAGCCAGATATCCCTACCCCGTTGAGGCGTACAGAATTCAGCACCGCTCATTCTCGAAACACTCTGACTCTGCCGTGTTTGACAGCTGTGCTTGCCTCTCTGCTAGCTAATCTTAAGCGTGAACCTGATGAGAGGTGGCATTTCCATGGAAACACATCTCTGGGTGCACCTGTGATTAGGGTCTAGATTAGGTCCTCGATTAGGAAGGCCTGCTCTAACTGCGAGCAGTGCTGTTCCTTGAGGACCAGACTGAATCAAAAGGGGAAAGGGGGCTGAGCTCCAGCATGCATGTCCGTTTGCCTCAGAAGCAGCTGCGCGAGCCCCTGCCACTATCCTTTCTCCAGCATAAGGGACTGGGTCCCTGACTCACCATCCTCCTCTAGGTTCCTCGAAACACACAGCATCCTGAGCGACTCCTCACACAGCCCCAAAGACGGCCTTCACCTAGTGGTCTTTCCGTATCCGCTCTAACCAACCAGCCCTTCACTGACCCTGGACATTGTCATTCAACAGGCTCTAGGGACCACTTTGTAAACAGCCACCTACTGGTCACCTGACTCTCCTTTCTGCAAACCTGGGGATCTGAGGGTAACATTCACACACAGGCTGTAAAGGCCTCGCCTGGGCTCTGCTCCCAGGAGCTGCAAGCCTTGGATGCCACTGAGTCGACTTCATCGCGCACTGTCCTCGCTGGGGTGGGCAGACCTGCTGCTGCCCTTGCCCATCCTGATCTCTTCTTTCACCTTCCCCCTCCATTTGTCTCTTCACCTTCTGGCATTTTCCACTCGGAGACTGACCTTTGCCCTGACAGTCAGTCAATAAGTGAAGCCCTTGCTTTCCTCAACCTAAAATAAATCCATAATTAATTCATTGATCCTGCAAAAGCTTGAGTTCCTTTGGCACATGAGATTCTAGGCTGGGTGACCGAGACTATGAAATAACAACAGATGAAATTAAATAAAATAAAGATATGAGTCAGCCATATTTGGTTCATTGAGGAAAATTATGGTTAAGAAGAGCTAAAGGCAGAGAATTGCAACTTGCACCAGATATTCTGAAAAGACTGTGTGGATAAGGAGATACACAGGCAGAAAAATGAAGAAGGTGAGAGTACACCAGGAAGGGGGCGGTGGTAACAGCAGCCCTAACACCCTGAGCAAAGGAAACACTGGGAGCTGGTGAGGATGAGCGAAACCTGGCTGTGCCAGAGGGGGTGGCAGAAGGTGGTGGTGGCAGAAGGTGGGGGTGGCAGAGGGGGTGGCAGAAGGTGGGGGTGGCAGAAGGTGGGGGTGGCAGAAGGTGGTGGTGGCAGAGGGGATGGCAGAAGGTGGGGGTGGCAGAAGGTGGTGGTGGCAGAAGGTGGTGGTGGCAGAAGGTGGGGATGGCAGAAGGTGGTGGTGGCAGAGGGGGTGGCAGAAGGTGGTGGTGGCAGAAGGTGGGGGTGGCAGAAGGTAGTGGTGGCTGAGGGGGTGGCAGAAGGTGGTGGTAATGACCAGAAATGTGGGGTCAGGCCACAGCTTTCATTCTCGGGATACAGGAAACCCCCACCTCCCCCAACTTGCATCTCTAGAGGATAATCCTGGCTGCTGTACCCAGCACAGACGGAAAGGGAGGAGAACAGGGAATGGTCCAGCAGCCTCCAGGGTTGGAGAAGGTGCCTGGAGTCCCAGTGCATGCAGGGGGAGGTTGTCGGAGTCTGAAATTGTGCAGAGCTGGATCCCCAAGGTGTCCCTGGCAGGAGTGCAGAGCATGAAAGAGCAGAGTCAGACATGACTCTAAATAGTTTTCTGAGGAGACTGGACATCTAGGATATAGTCTTCCATCATAACAGCCTTCACAAGTGCATGTCCCCTGATAGTTCAAATGTCCACAGACAAGTCAGACTAGTGACCTGCTGGAGGAGGGGACTCCCAAAGACCTCAGGCTCTCTCCCATGCTTTGCTGTATTTCCTCTTAACACCTCGGTGGTTTGCAGGAGGAGGAAACACTGATGAGAAGATGAATTCAAAGCACCCAACCTTGCATTTTACTATGATTACTTAGTTTTATTTCTAGCTCTAATAAATGTGCATAACTATATGTGTGCATAACTGTATATGTGCAAACAGGATGTGCATAACTGTATATGTGCTTAACTATATATGTGCATAACTGTATATGTGCAAACGGAATGTGCATAACTGTACATGTGCATAACTGTATATGTGAATAACTGTATATGTGCAAATGGAATTGCACAACTGTGTATGTGCAAACAGAATTGCATAACTGTATGTGTGCATAACTGCATGTGTGCAAACGGAATGGGGACTCACTGAACATGACATACCAGCTCTTCCACTGTAGCAGGACCCTTTGATCTCAGACGAAGAGTCCCTCTTGCAGTACCAATTTTTTCTATCGATGTCTTTCCAGCTTTGGTCCGTGGTCCTATTTCTGTAGAGACACGTGAATAGGAGAGGCATGAGCTCAGAACGAATTCCAACGGACTGTGTGAAAGTGGAGTCATCTCCTTCAGGAAACAAGGCGCAGTTGTGAAAGGTTTGATATGGAGCGTGCCTTCCACAGAATTACCTAAAACACAAATTACCTAAAACACAGCAGGCCCACCTGCCTCCATTATTCTCAGATGGGAGTGGCTAGGGACAGTCGGATCTACTAAGCAAGAGCACACAGTGAGAAGGGCTGGAAGCTTCAGAGATGAAACCATAGGAGTTGACTTTATTCTCAGAGTCAAAAAGGTTTGAGTGGCCAGAAGGCAGTCAAGAAATCGCATCTGGCCTTGATCTCAGTCTTAAAGAAGAGATGGAGCACTGTAATTTGATGCTTTGTAGACAAAATTCCACCCACCACACGGACTGCCTGTGAGGCCTGTTATCAACCCCATTTTACAAATAAGGGAATTAAAATCAGTGCAGCTGAGATCCAAAACCAAGTCTTGCCAGGCATAGTCGCTCATGACTAATCTCAGCATTTGAAAGACTGAGGCATGGGGATTGCTAAAATCATATCATGTGATCCCAGACTCTTCACTCCTTATTCAACAACACTGCAGACCCACTGGGACCAGAAGCGGGAAGAACAAACTCAAAGATGGCAATACCAAAGAATGAGGTCAGAAAGAAAAAAACCTGGGGCAGTTCCAAAGAAGGAATACCCCAGGGACACCAGGAACTATCCAAAAGAGTCCAGCCCTGTCCTGGGACTGGCTTTGCCTGCTTGTTTTTCTTTTGCAACACACCAAGAGTGTTTTGCAAGGCACTAATCCTAAGCAGCAATGCAACCAACCGAGAGAAGGGCAAGGAGGGTACCTGGAAGGTGTGTGCCCCATTTAGACCTCTCCAGTAACACATGCCCTGTGAGAACGCGAACCCTGCTTAGCCAGAGAAACTGGATATTCAGAGGTTTGTAGGAATTTTCTGATTTTTTTTTTCCAGTTTAAACCATTATACCCAGCCCTTTAAAAATAACACACTGGCAAAAATAAAAAGAAATCAGCATCCAAGCAAGTGCAGGTTATCCGTCCATAGCTTCTGCAAATGTGCCCAAGTCCCTTTGGCTGAGGTCTCTGCAGCTGCAGCTTATGGTGTAGGCCAGGGGCTCAGCCACTGAGGAAACAGCTGGGATTGCAGACAGTGAGGACTAGATGCAGCAGGCAGAGAGGTCTGTGCAGGCTCTAGAGGTGCAGGCATCCTAGGTACGCATGAATGCATTCTTGATAGGAACCCTAGACAGGTTCCCATCTCCTGCCAAGCTTTGTTTTCTTGCTGGAGATCTAGGGCAAGGTGATTTAGAATCTTACACATTCATTTTAAACTGAAGTTAGGGACAGACTCTCCAAAGCCCAAGTTCTCTTCTGAAAGTTACCATAGGATGACCAGACGGGCTCCCCACAAGGAATGAAGCCATAAATGGTGGCGAGAGAACCCGAATGCTAGTCAGTGACTGAGCAGCTTTCCAGAAGCTGGCACTGTGCCTGTCCTTGTCAGTCACTACACGCCCCTGGGCAAGAAAGCATTCTCAGCTACTAGAGCACAGTTCCAAAAAGAGTGCCCAATGAGAAAGATTAGGTCAGTCTGTCTTCAGCACTGGCCAGCAATAGGAGTGTTCACAGCAAGGGTCACATCCCTAAAGTAGAAAAGTCCGGTGTTGTAAAATGTTATTTTAGCTGGGCAAAGATGTGTTACATTTGTTTATGCTGCAGACTGTTACTTTCGCTGTGCGAAGCTGTTACATCTTTCTTCTGCCTTTGTTAACTATGTAACGATGTGTTACATTTGTTTATCCTGCAGACTGTTACTTTCACTGTGTAAAGCTGTTACATTGTTTCTTCTGCCTTTGTTAACTATGTAACAATGTGTTACATTTGTTTATCCTGCAGACTGTTACTTTCACTGTGTAAAGCTGTTACATTGTTTCTTCTGCCTTTGTTAACTATGTAACTATCTGTGTAATGATGTGTTACATTTGTTTATCCTGCATTTGTTTAATGATGAAAAAATGTGTTGTTGTTTCACCTTGCCTGCCAAAGACACTTGATTGGTCTAATTAAAAAGATGAACAGTCAATAGCTAGGCAGGAGAGGGATAGGAGGGGCTGGCAAGCAGAGAGAATAAGTAGGAGAACGAGAGAGAGAGAGAGAGAGAGAGAGAGAGAGAGAGAGAGAGAGAGAGAGA
>JABTXL010001223.1:3243979-3282869 GCA_025134845.1 Neodon shergylaensis
ACGTCCTCTGGTCTCCACATGTTATCCACACCCACATGCATGTCCCTCCCACACACACATGTATTATCACACACACACATACACACAACACACAAGAAGATACCCACGTCCTCTGGTCTCTACATCTAATCCACACCCACATGCATGTCCCTCCCACACATGTATTATCCCCTCGTAAACACACACACATAGAAAACTCTTACAAACTTGAATGGCAGCTACTACCATGGGATGTTGCTGTTTTCACCATTTGATCTGAGGCGAGACAGTACCAGCTTCAACAAATGTCTGCTCATCACCAACTCGCCCGTCCCTGTGTCCTCTAAGTTTCTCTTATTGCTAAAATTGTCTCCTTTCAGAAAAGGCTACACCTTTGCAAAGAGCTGAAGATTCCCTGTCTGACATGTTTAGAGTCAGAAGTGTTTTGGTTATCAGGTGTTCAGATTTGGGGACATCCCTGCATATGATGGGATAGCCTGGGACAGGAGACCACACGTGAACTTCATTTGCATCTCATGTACCCCTAACTCACAGCATTTCTGATGCACCTGAACTCTTGCTATGTCCCATGATATTGGGTCAGATATAGATTTTTCCATTTCTAGTCAGGATCAATGCTCAAAACCTTTTAGTGGGGAATATTTCTGATTTTAGATTTTTCAGTAAGAGAAGCTTACCCTGTGACAACAGCTATTACTGAAGACTCTATGTCAAGGACTACTGTATGATTTTTTAAATGAATTTTTTAATATTTATTTATTTATTGTATATACAATATTCTGTCTGTGTGTATGCCTGAAGGCCAGAAAAGGGCACCAGACCTCATTATAGATGGTTGTGAGCCCCCATGTGGTTGCTGGGAATTGAACTCAGGACCTTTGGAAGAGCAGGCAATGCTCTTAACTGCTGAGCCATTTCTCCAGCCCCCCTCTATGATTTTTTTTAATGTATTTAGTCTTCACAACAGATTAATGAGGTAAACTCTAGTGACAGCTTCACTTTTTGTATGGGAAACGAAGGCACAGGAAGATTGAGAAATTACCTGTTATCACACACACACACCTGGCAGAGTGACATACTTAAGGATTCAATTTCATCTTCTGTAATTCACTTCCTGTTCTCGGGGGTAGTTTGTAGAATCCAGAAGAATATCCAACAATCAAAAGCATTTGCTACTGAATGTATATATTCAATATATATTCTACAAATAGTAGAAAGCATTTTCTTGAGATATGTGTGACGGCTCATACCTGTAATACCAACACTTAAAACACAGAAGCCAGATAATTGACTCTGCAAAATGAAGGCCAGCCTGGTCTCCATAGTGAGACCCTAAGAAGGAAGGGAAAAGAGGCAGGGAGAAGTCTTATTTTTTTAATGTTTGAAACATTTAAAAAGATGTGTAACAATGAAGAACCGAAGTTTCCCTCCTAAGGTGCTGCGAGGCAGAGTTTGAAAAAAGCGCTTAGCAAGCTGACTTGGGACAATGACGTGCCCAGCTGTGCGCGACTCGGGGACCAAGCACACTGGTGGCATACTTAACATCCTGTTCTGATGGCTACACACCGCAGGAAGGAAGCCTCTGAAAGCAGACATAGCAGAGCTGCTATAAAATCTAAATGCCCCCCAAAATCTAACCGGCAAACATCCTTAGAGGAAGCCATGCCCTTACAGCTCCCTTTCTGACAGTACACACGGTCTCCTTCCGGGAATCTCCTGGCACAAAAGGCAAAAGTACTTTAGTGGGCAGATTCTCCAGGATACATGAAACAAAACTGAGCCAGAGCTACCTGGACCCAAGAGTAACTTCCCTACAGTTCAAAGATCTCCTGAGAAAAGAACCGGTTGGTCTGGTCTCAAGAGTCGTCTCCATGGTAGAGTGGATGTTCACAGCTTGGGACAGTCTGGGTTGAGTTCGTTGTGAAAGTTTCGTCCCTCTGTACTGGCACAAGGAGAAAGGAAATGAGCCAAGCCCTAAAAAATATCTCTAGAGACATTCCAGCCAACACTTGATAAGGGTTGGAAGGCTGCCGTGATAAGGTCTGGAGAAAGAAAAACCGGACCAGACAGCAGCTAGGCAAGAGAATCCACGTCAGGTATGGGGAAGGCTGCACCTCCTGTTTCCAGCAGGGAAACCCTCTAACCCACAAATTTTAAATGTTGTGGTTTCTCCTGACTCACTGTGAGAAACAGATATGTGCTACTGTTTAAAGAATACTATAAACATATACAAAATACGTAACTGAAATAAACATATGTTTGTAATAAATGAAACATTGCGTGGAAATGTAACTCAGTTGGGAGAGTGTTGGCCTTGTCTTCAGGAGGCCCTGGGTTCAGACCGCAGCACAGCAGAAACAGGGTGGTCAGTACTCAGTTATGACTCCAGTGCTTGGCAGGTAGGTAGAGGAGGATCCAAAATTCAAGGTCATTGTGGCAGTAGGGACTAGAACGGCCCCCACAGCCCCGTGGATTTGAATGATTAGTCACCAGTGAGTCACTACTTAAAAGGCAAACTTAGAAGGTTAGGAGGAATGTCCTGAGGGGTGTGGCCTTGTTGGAAGAAGTGTGTCACTGTTGGGGGTGGGGCAGGGGTGCTTTGAGATTTCAAGAGCCCAAGACCAGGGCTCCCTCTCTTCCTGCTGTCCTTGAATTCCCTCATTAGAACTCTCAGCTCCTTCTCCAGCACCAAGTCTGTACTTAGGCTGCCATGCTCCACACCGTGGCTTACAGTCTCAGAGATCAGATCTCTGAGACTGTAAGCCAACCCCAGTTAAATGGTTTTTCCTTTATAAGAGTTGATGTGGTCACGGTGTCTCTTCACAGCAATAAAACAGTGACTAGGGCAGTCCAGTCATTATCGCCCACATAGCACGTGCCATGGCAGCCCAGGCTACAGGAGACCCAAGGTCAACTCAGGAGAGTCCAATGGATCTGCTCTTAGGAAGACTGAGAAGGGCACCTACAAGGCAGTCCTCCCATTCCTCACTAAGCTAGTTCCTCTTCCTTCTGCTGCTTGGATGCTGGGGTCTCCCATGAAGCTCTGGTTTCTGTCCTTTGTCGTAACTCTGAGTGAATAGCTCTGTTCCCAGAGAATTACAGTTCAGTCATCCATAAAACCCTTCTGGGCTTCAGTTCTCGGTGCCCCCCAGCCCCATATTTCCAATTAAACTGCGTCATAAATTTCGATCCCAAACTGTACTTCTCAGCCCTCCTCCCTGTCTCCTTCCTAAATCTTCCCCCACTTTCCTCATTGCAAAGAATCTCTCTACCACGCCACAGATCTGAGGGTCGTTATTTACAACGCTTCATTCCTTTAGCTCTGTACTAAATGGCTTTGTAATCCAATTTTCTTAACACTCAGGAATAATAATAAACGTTCAACAGTCAGCCCTATAAATAAAAGTTCCATCTTGGGCTGGAGAGGTGGCTCAGTTGTAGGGTATTTACCTAGTACGCCCTGGGATTGATAGCAAGTACTGGGGAGTGGAGGGGGGGCCAAACCTTGTGGGATTGCTCTGCTTCTAAGGTGGAAGTCACTACTCTAACAAGGTTAAGCAGTCCAGCTGACGCCCCATGGCGGGGATGAGAAAACATTCATGCCCACAAATGGTTCCTGTTCACCCTTTTCTGTTCCTCATCTGCTAGAACAGCCTCAATTCAGGATTCTATCTTCTCCACAGATAACACAACATGAGATTTGCTGACTTCAACTTCAAATCCTGTCTGTTCATCAGATACAGTTTCCAAATATTATTCTGAAGTCCAGAGCCGGCCATGCTGCTACCTCCTCAACCCCATCCTTGGTCTTCCATGGACCACTCCTTGTCTTCACAAACAGGGTTTTTGATAATTTGGGCCTTCCTGACTCTTGGCTTTCATGCCTTGGAACACCTCCACCTCACGCTTCTGTGCCCAGCACACTGATGTGTGCAACATTCCCAAATGCACAATGGCATTCCATACTGAGTTCATGTGTTCCCAATGTTTACACTTCTAGTGTATTTAGCACCTCCAACACCCATTGTTCAACTGGTTTATTTTCATATTCATCTTGTCTCGCTAGAGAGCAGCTTACAGACCTGGATCTTAGCATACAAGAGCACATGGCACAGAGACGGCACACAGAAGACTATCAATAAATGATCAGTATCATTCTCTAGTACCCAAACCCAGCACACCCAAATGGCTCCATAAGTTCCTGTAAAAGACATGTACCCGTCTGCTCTTGCCATCTATAAATGCTAAAATATCAGTACATTCTAGATTGTTAGAGAACTCAAGATCTTCTCCTATAGTCCAAGAACAGGCAATGGAATGTTCTTTCTCTCCATCCCTATAGTGGTTTGATTAAGAATGACACCATACATTTGAAAGCTTAGGGAGTGGCACTGTTGGAAAGGATTAGGTGTGGCCTCATTGGAGAAAGTGGGTCACTGGGCTGTGCTCTGAGGTTTCCAAAGTCCAAGTCAGGCCCAGTGACTCTCCTTTCTGCTGCCTGTGGATCCCGATGTAGAACTCTCAGCTACTTCTGCCTGAGTGCGCCCGTGTTCCCCACCATGATGATAATGAAAGAAACCTCTGAAACTACAAGCTGCCCTAATTAATTTCTTTTTTAAGAATTGCCTTGGGCTGGAGAGATGGCTCAGAGGTTAAGAGCACTAGCTGCTCTTCCAGAGGTCCTGAGTTCAATTCCCAGCAACCACATGGTGGCTCACAACCATCTGTACTGAGATCTGGCACCCTCCTCTGGCGTGCGGGCATACATCGAGGCAGAATGTTGTATACATAATAAATAAATAAATCTTTAAAAAAAAATTGCCTTGGCCGGGCGTTGGTGGCACACGCCTTTAATCCCAGCACTCGGGAGGCAGAGGCAGGCGGATCTCTGAGTTCGAGACCAGCCTGGTCTACAAAGGGAGTTCCAGGACAGGCTTCAAAACCACAGAGAAACCCTGTCTCAAAAAACCAAAAAAAAAAAAAAAAAGAATTGCCTTGGTCGTGATGTCTCGCATCAACAGAACTTTGACAAATAAATAAATAAATAGGGAAAGAAAGAAAAGAAATTTGAGTTCCTGGCCCTACATCAGTGATAGTTCTGGAAAACACAGAAAGGAAGGAAGGAAATACTCAAAGAGTAGATGGGGATCAAGGGAACTGGGAGAACCCTGACCCCATAACAGGCTTGACCCTGACAAAGACAACCTGGGAAAAAGACAGAGAGCAAACAGAAAACTTTACCCATATTCCAGAGACTAAAATGAAGCACCATAACATAGGCTCAGAAGATGGCAGAGTAGCTAGGCTTCCTTCTGAGGGAGACCCCTGGGCTCAGTCCACTGAGGGAGAAAAGCCCCATAGACCATCAATCAACTCACAAAGCAAAACCCAGGCACTCTCCAATGCCACAATGCTCCAATACATTCCTGCCAGAAAAATCCTACCTAGGGGCTTCTTCAGTCTGTCAGTGGACGCCCTGAGGCAACAAAGAGAAGGTTTGGTAGCAGCTAGGCACAGAAGTAAAGTGCATTTATTACTCTTGTCTCTGATGCTGGAGGACAATAGCCAAGTCTAGAACAGTAATGACTAAGCACAGCGACCCCAGTAACCCGCAATTCGCACCCAAATTAAGGGGTGTGAGCAATGCCCAGATAGACACAGGGACCCCAAGAGTGTCAGTGCATACAACAGCCGGGTGTGATGGCATGTGCCTGTAATTCCAGCACTTGGGAGGAAGGAAAAGGACCAGAAGTTCACAGTCATCCTCCAATATACAGTGAATTTGAAACCAGGTTGGGCTACCAAATAAATACTACAAAAAAAAGTGTATACAACGGGGGAAAAAAATCAGAAAAAGATTAACTCGAAGACAGATTATGCGTTTGAGACAAACGTCAGAAGAAAAATCTATTTCTTGAGTTACACAGAAAATAGCTTTGATTTAAAAAGAGTCTCACAGACCACACATCTGAGGTACCTACTCCCATCAGTGAAACGACCAAATGTCAGAAGAGCCATGTGGAAATGGGCTGCTGCCCAGACGCCTGCGCACTCTGCCTTCCTCGGGGAGAAGAAAGGCATGGATGCCGCTGCACCAGGCAGGAGTGTTAGCGTCACTGTTAGCTCCTGCCATGGTCCCTGAGCAGCCATGAGGCTGCGAGCATCCTCCTCTCAGCCTTCCTGTGGGGCTGTCTCCCATATGCAACGCAATTCCCATCACAATTCTATTACAGAGTCACGCGGGAAGAGAGAACTTTCTAATTCCACGAAGATAGAGGCGGCCTGTGACTCACTGGGAGAAAGAGATTTGTCATTTGTCCACTGTTTCCATTAGCTGGCCTGAGAAAACAACACTAGAGAAAAGTTACAAGAAATATCTGTGTTCTGTGGGCATCAGCAAGAACACAGGGCGTGGGGGGTGGGGTCAGGGATGAGTCAGGGCAGGCCCAGATGCTTCCGCTGAAGATATTTTCGCACTGATGTGCATGAGGCATCCATCTGCCTTATTAAAATAGTGCCGGGTAGTGAGAGGAGCTGGTACATTCCCACACCCATGAGATGGCCCTGGAGGTTAGAGCAACAGTTGAGACACAGCTGCCGTGGCTAAAACCAGGCAAGGACAGACATGACAGGAAAGGAGTCACGTCATGACATCCATACTCTGAACATTACGGGAGAAAGTGTTGACGGCGTCTGTGTAACAGCGAATGACCGCGTTAGATACCACTTCCGTTGTAGAGCGAGCCCTCGGCTGCTCGGGTCCCTGGAAAACAATGGTGCTTTGAAAAGCTCCATCAGAAATCTCCCAGCTCAGCAAAGCAAGAGAATACAGCAGAGGCTGGCCGACTCAGCCCCACCTCCAACTCCACACCGACATCTGGCATCACGATCCCCAAGTTGGTTTAGTAAAAGGACTTTCTAGCCAGGCATAAGTGGCCCACGCCTTTAATCCCAGCACTCAGGAGGCAGAGGCAGGCGGATCTCAATGAGTCTGAGGCCAGCCTGGTATACAAAGTGAGTTCCAGAACAGTCAGGGCTGTTACCCAGAGAAACCCTGTCTCAGGGGGTCAGGGGTGGGAAAACCAAAAACAACGAAAACTGTCCTTTTACCGGGAAATTTTCTTCTCCTTCCATAGCTATTTTCTTTCTAAGAAATGCTGTCTGTATCTTCTGTGTTCTTCACAAGTACAGTAGATAAGATGATGTGGTGAAGGCACATACCCCCCCACACACACCACACACACACACTCAACTTACCAAATGCCTTCTTGGGTTCTATTAACTGCAAAGTAAAGAGCTCCTCTTTCTTCAATTCCTTTAACTTCTTAGCGACTTCATAGTGACGCCACCCGACAATATTTTCTCCATTTATGCATTCAATATGATCCCCCACACAGATCGTCTTGACTGAGTCAATGGTGCTGCCATCTTTAATTCTCTGAAAGAAAGAAAATCAATGATGCTCTCAAGTGTAACTGTGCGGCATGACCTCTCATGCTCCTGACATACATCACGCTGACATATTTACAGTACAGTTTACTGCTCACTTAAAGACAGAAAACCAAGCAAGAAAGAGCAAGCATTCTCCCCCCACCCCCATTCTTCATCTTGCTTCCACTCAGGATTCGGCAGCTAAGAGCCCCACAAACTCATACACGATCTCCCCAACAACAAGGAGGAGAACAAAACAGCGGCCAAAAGTCCTTAGTGGAAATGACAGGCCAGGCAGGGGAGGGGCTTGGCTGCTCTGATACAAGTGTCTGTACCCTACCCTTACCAGGTAGACACGCGACACCACGCCTGCCTGATCATCACGTGCAAGAGCTGAGCAAAATGGGAGGCAGCAACATTTTTATAATGCTGTCATCAGGGAAAAGTTGATATGGAACTTAAAGAGAGAAGCAGTCTTTAAAATTTTTTTATCTATCTATCTATCTATTTATTGATATTTATTTCCATTTTTTGAGACAGAATTTCTCGGCCTAATAGCCCTGGCTGTCCTGGAACTTGCTTTGTAGACTAGGCTGGCCTTGAACTCACACAGATCCACCTGCCTCTGTCTCCCGAGTGCTGGGATTAAAGGCGTGCACCAGGACCGTCCCACCAAGATAAGCATTTTTTTAATTGCATTATTGCATACCACAACCAACAATAGATTTCATGTTACTTCCAGATTCTAAAAGCAGGGTTACCTTTTTCATTCTAGTAATTATTAACCCATTGTATACAACTGGCATGCTAACACACTTTTATTTTTTTTTTAATTAATTAATTTATTTATTAAAGACTTCTGTCTCTTCCCCACCGCCGCCTCCCCTTTCCCTCCCCCTCCCCCAATCAAGTTCCCCTCCCTCGTCAGCACAAAGAGCAAACAGGGTTCCCTGTCCTGTGGGAAGTCCAGGGACCACCCACCTCCATCCAGGTCTAGTAAGGTGAGCATCCAAACTGCCTAGGCTCCCACAAAGCCAATACGTAACACACTTTTAAATAACCCTCATTTATTATTACAAACAAGATGTAGTGCAAGCAGAAGTTTCCAAATCTGACTGACATTGCTTCGCTGGCATTCATCATCTCTTACACAACCGACAGAAACAAACGTGACAACCACAGCACACTGCTTGAAAATCTACAGTTCTGTCCGGCGGCAGTGACGCAGCCCTTTAATCCCAGCACTCGGGAAGCAGAGGCAGGTGGATCTCTGTGAGTTTGCAGTCAGCCTGGCCTACAGAGTGAGTTCCAGGACAGCCAGGGGCTACACAGAGAAACCCTGTCTCAAAACCGCCCCCCTCGAAACAATCTACAGTTTCTAAACTGTTGCAGAAAACAAAATTAAACAAAAGATTTTCCTTCTAAAAGAAAAAAAACTGTTAAATCCACTGCTAAATAACCATTCTTAGGCCACCATGACATTTGAAAATCTGCATTTAACTTTGACCTTTTTAAAATTCTAATTGACATCTTGATACACCTGGAGGCTATTTTTTCCCTTTGATCAGTTATAGCAAACGAATTTCAGTAACCTCATACACACCTTTAGTTTCTTCAACACTTGCAATCTCATTTAAAATAATGAAATAGAGAAGATTAATCAGATAAAAGACTTAGCGGTGATGCCTGACTCTTACCTGTGAGTTTAGGGTCAGGGTCATGGAGAGACACTGTCACCGCAGTCTGCAAGAAGCTAGAAAGGTCACCAGAGAGTGACCAGAGTACAGGAGGAAAGACAGGTTGCAGAAGTCGGACAGCAGCAGAGAGAGACCCAGGCAGCAGCGGAGGTCAAGGCTTCTGTGAGGACAGAAGTGGGTTGGGGATGGGAGAGAACAAGACAGTGACCTGCAGAGGAGTGCCGGAAGATGCTTGGTTGTTTGACGTGTGGTCTAAGTCAACTCCTAAGCCAACAGAATAAAAACTGAGATGGTGGGTGTCTTAATTAAGGTTTTGTTGCTGTGATGAGACACCAATAACCAGGCCGGGAATGATGGTACATGTCTTTAATCCCAGTGCTCTGGAGACAGAGGCAGGTGGATCTCTGTGAGTTTGAGGTAGCCTGGTCTACATAAAGAATTCCAGGATAGTTAAAAGCAAACAAAAACAAGCAAAAAAAACGAGAAAGAAAAGGTTTATCCGGCTTACATTCCTGGGTCACAGTCCATCGAGGGAAGCCACGGCGGAAACTCAAGACGAGAACCAGGAGTCAAGAACTGATAGAGACCATGGAGGAGTGCTGCTTACTGGATTGTCCCTCCTTACATGCTCAGTTGCTTTGTTACACAGCCCAGAACCACCTGCTCAGGGATGGCAGTGCCCACAGTGAGTCGGGCATATACCCCAAAGATCTGCCTAAAGGCAATCTGATGGAAATGGATTTTTCTCAGTTTCTCAATTGAGGTTCTTCTTCCCAGGTAATTCTAAGTTGTGTTAAGCTGGAAAATTAAAAACAAAACCAAAAACAACCAAACAAAAAAACAAGCTGTATAGTGGGGCTGGGCAAGATAGTCCAGTTGGTAAAGGGTTAATTGTGCAAGCATGGGGACTTGTGTATCTAACCCCAGCTCAGGGGAGGCTGAAGCAAGAGGATGCCTGGGGCATCCTGGCTAGGCAGTCTAGTCAATTGATTAGCCTAGATCCCAGGGAGTGATCCAGTCTGAGAAAAGAAGGTAGATAGCTCCTGAGGGACACCTGGTATTGACCTCTGGCCTCCACTGTACCTGTGTACAAATGAACGAAATCTTTCCAAATTTAAATGAAGTGTCAATGAATACAAATTTCTGAAATACAATTTGTTTGAACAATCACACAGTCACTGAACAGAGACTGATAGTATTTCTCAGTATTATCTAGACCTAAGGATCAAGAGGCATAAAAGAGAAACATTATTTGCTAATGTCTCCTGAGTCATTTATGTTATTCAATATTTACTTAAGAATCAAAAGAGCTTTTTTCTCATCTGGTTTTGGAAATCAATGCTGCAGAAGGCAAAGAAGGCATATTTAGTCTGGATCTAGGGTGATGGCAGGCAAGCCACAGCAATCCTCCTAACTCTCAGCATATCTCCACACTTCTCATTTTTCATTTATAAAAGAAAAATACACTACCACAAATAATGAGACAACAAACCCATGTCCCTTCCAAAATAGTCCCCTGAGGAATAATTTCAAATTAGCAAATGGTAAAAACTGGACATTTATGTAGATGACATATAAAAGCTATTTTTATAATTATTATGTGTTCAATTTTGAAATTATCCAATTTCTACAATTTTTGTCATCTGTATTTTAAAGTACACAGTCTCACCATGCCCTCTGTCCCCAGAGGACCAATGACTCGTACTCTGAGGCACATGTTTGACAAGACATTTAAAAAAAATAGAAACAGAGGCTTTGAATGTCAGAGGCCAACATCTGAGGCATCCACAGGCGTTTGCGAAACTTCCGAGCCCTCCTCTGCAGCAGGGACAGCAGGGACAGCGGGCAGGCTCTGCTGCCAGCGCCTGGTGTCCTGAACTTCCCCTGGATCGTCCTGCGTGACTTTCCCAACTCAAGGGTTTTCCATTTGGTCATCCACTCAACAACCTCCAGTGCATTCCTATCTTCTGCAGAGCTAAAAATAACCATCTTATCAAGCGGTCAGTTAGAGCAGCATCCACAGCTCACTTAGCATCCCTGGGACTGTTCCTTTAACGGTGACAGTGCCTTAGCAAAGGAAGGCGTAAGCTGTGCTGCTGTGTCACAGAAAGCCCTTCACTGAGTCTTTGCTCAGTGCCTAGCAAGGCTGGGTCTCGAGTCATACTTCTTGGGTCCAAATCCTGAACTTGCTTAGTTGTACAACCTCGGCCAAGCTTTGTAAGCTTCCGGATCCTATCCTGGCACTGTAGAGTGGGGGTTGGCAACATTGCCCATCACAGACAGATTGCAAAGGCAGAGATGGAAGAGTAAATAATGCATGGTTCTGAAAACTCCAAGAAGCAAACGCCAGCAGATGACACTTTTCAGGGCAGCTGGAAGGGCGAACAGGGTGCCTTCGGGGTGACAGAGACGCAATTCCAATAGATCTTACACCATTATACCAGCATTAGCAAGTGAACGTTCACTAAGCTGTAGATTTATTTTTAATGCTCTAGACTGCAACGTAAAAGCAAATTTAAAAAGACATAGTGCCAATAAAATAAGACTCTTCTGAAAATGGGAGATAGGTCAGTAGAAAGGGGGCTTGCTGTGAGACCCTGAGGACCAGAGCTTGGGTCTCTATCACCCGCATAAAGAGTCAGGCATGTCTCTGTAATTCCAGCAATAGGGAGGTAGAGACAAGCAGATCCCTAAGGCATCTGACAGCCATCCTAAACTGATCAATGAGTTATAGCTCAGGGAAAGGCCTTGTCTCAAATAGTGAGATAGTGATTGCGGAAAGCTGAGGAACATCAACCTCTGGCCTCCACACACATGAACACACACACATACCTACATGCATGTGCAGACATCCACACAAACACAAGTCCATTGTATGTATAAGGCTAAATCAAAATAAATTAAAATAGGATTATGGCGAAGATTAAATAAAAAAGGAGTGTGACGTGACTAGCGTTTGATAAGCATCCCATGTCTGTCCACCCAGAGGCAAGAGAATCAACTGAGCCCAGTTCATGGACAGCCTGGGCTACAGGGCAAGACACTGTCTCAAGAGAACATTCAGGAGCTGTGTCTGTACTGGACATATAGAGATATTTCCTTGGTCTCTAAGCAATGTGACATGATAACTGTTATATAGATGTCATGAGATCTAGAGATGGCTTACGCCACACAGTAGGGTGAACATAGGTTACATGCAAATGCTACGCTATTTGTATTACACACTTGAGCAGGCACAGAGTTTAGCAGGCATGGGAGTTCCTGAACCAACCCATATACATACATATGCACAAGTCAGGGGGGAGGGGGACAACTGTACTCATCACAGCAGAATTTTTATTTCTCAGCTGTTCTCATTTTCAAACTATTTTTAGCATCTTATCTTTACAACTCTGTGTTACTCTTTCTGTGTACTCACCCAAAACAATGACATTGCTCAGACAATTCCAAAGAAGGCTTTTTTATAGAAATCTGTGCACTTAAAAGTAACAGTAAATCCCTGAAAGTTATTCAGTACGTCCTCAGAGATACACCAGGACGGTTCAATTAGTAAAGAGAAGGGAAGGCACTAGAGCCAGTCCTCCCTCAATAAGCTTAAATTGTTGAGGATGTTTAAAACAAAAGGAAGAATTTCAAAAAGAGTACCAAAAAAATATGCTATCTTTGACATGTTTTAAATGACAGTGAAATACCAATTTGTGACCCCAGCTGAGCTACCTAGCTCTTCCTGGAGATAATCTCTCATTCTCTTTGACCTGGCAGCTTCCTTAATGGGGCCACCCTGTATTTTCTTTTTCGGAAGCTTACCTTGATGAAGGCATAACCGACGCCGTTATCTGTGATGGTGAGTCCAAGCGAGTCCTCTGACTTATAGACATTCACTTCCTTTTTGATCCCCTTCACGTGGGCAAATATGAAATCCTCAAGACCCAAGTGCCCTCCTAGGAGCTTCCCCATGTCAATCCTGGGAGTGTTTAAAGTACAAAATAAGATCTGCAAGGAGAAAGAAACCTTTTAGATCAGTCCGGTCATCAGCAACTGTCTTCAGTAACAGTCCTCAATTTGTGTTGTAAAAGCCTCTGTCGTAACATAGATTAGTAAATTGGTGGGCAGGTAGAATTTGAAGCAACGTTTTCATCCCTTAACATTAGACAAAATAGACTGAATATTTCTGAAGGCCAGTCCCTAAACTAAGTCATTTACATCCACAATCTCATAACCCTCCCAATGAATGTATAAAGGACATTGTTATCCTCACATCACAAAGAGGAACTAAAGACTTAGCAAGATAAAGTAATTTGCTTAGAGTCACAGTTATCACTTGTCAAAGCCAAGGGTCTGACTTCAATTCTTATCAACTTCAAAGTGGTTTAAGTTAGGTGGTGACCTGTTGCTCACACCTCCAAAATGTAATAGCCTAATCCCAGAGGTCTACATGATGCATGCGCATGATAGTCTCTCTCTCTCTCACTCTCTCTCTCTCTCTCTCTCTCTCTCTCTCTCTCTCAGACACACACACACACACACACACACGATGGGAATGCATATAAAAACCAGTAAGCAGACCTTTTTAAATGAGAAATGTTATTTCTTTTGTATCACAGTGCTTCAAAATAGCAATTAACTGAAGGCGGTGGACCTCTTGCCTACCATGAATCAGGCTGTGGGTTTATGGGGAAAAACAGATTTCCTGTCAAAAGTGGCCAGCCCACAAAGGGCCCACTTTGTAAACCTGGCTGTTATAGAACTCACTCTGTAGACCAGGCTGGCCTCAACTCAGAGTTCCTTCTGCCTACTTCTGCCTCGTGAGTGCAAATTCAGAATGTTCCACAATCCAAAACTTTTTGTACGTCAACCTGACGTAGAATATTCTATAACACAAAATTCTGTTTCTTGCCCAAAACTACTTTTAAAAGTATTATATACCATTGCCTTTAGTCTATATGTATACGATTTAAACAAAATGTAAATGAATTTTGTGTTAAATATGTAAATATTCCAAAATCCAAAATTAAGCTGAAATCCAAAAACACATCTAATTCTAAGCCTTTAAGAAAAGGGACATGCAACCGACAGGTGTGTTGGTTGGTTGGTTCTAGTTCAGGGTCCCAAACATGATACGAACATGCCTCAGGGGCAGTTAGGGGTGGCTCAGGGGTGAAGGTGCTTGCCAAGCAAGCCTGACAAACACGAGTTCAATCTCCAGAACCCACATAAAAAGGCAGATGCAGCTGCTTACGTCTCTGATCTCAGTACTCCTCCATAAAGAGGTGAGGTGAGTGGAACCCACCGGAAGCTCGCAAACTCAGCCAGGCAGAAACAAGGGCAAAAAGAGACCACACTTTTATTTCCAGCCTCCCAGACCTGAATAATCACACAGAAACTATGCTAATTACAACACTGTAATTAATAAATTAGCTCAGGGTTCTTATTAACTAACTCTTAGGTTTTTTGGGTTTTCTTTTTTTTTTTTTTTTTTTTGGATTTTTGAGACAGCGTTTCTCTGTAGTTTTGGAATCTGTCCTGGAATTCTTACATATCAAATCAATCCATTTCTTTTTTTTTTTTTTTTTTTTTTTTTTTTGGTTTTTTGAGACAGGGTTTTTTTTTGGCTTTGGAGCCTGTCCTGGAACTAGCTCTGTAGACCAGGCTGGTCTCGAACTCACAGAGATCCGCCTGCCTCTGCCTCCCGAGTGCTGGGATTAAAGGCGTGCGCCACCACCGCCCGGCTCATTTCTATTATTTTATGTTTTACCGTGAGGATCATGGTTTGTTAACTCTTGCTTCTTAGATGGCTACATGGCATCTCTCTGACTCTGCCTATTCTCTCTCTCTCTCTCTCTCGCTCGCTCGCTCTGTCTCTCTCTCTTCTGATTTCCCACCTGGTTTAACTCTGCTAAGCCACTGGCCAAAACAGCTTTATTCATTAACCAATAAGAGCATCACATATACAGAAGGCCATCCCAAATCAAACAAGAGAGGCCCTGCCTCAAAGAAAGACAAAAAAAGAGAACCATTGGCTGAAAGGTGTCCCCCAACTTCCACACAGGTGCCGTGTCATATATATGCTGCCTCGCAAAATAATCATTACGAACACACTACCACTGAGCTACATCTCCAGGCTTGCTTTTCCACTTATTTTTCCCAACTTAGAAAATAATGGCTTAGAGAGGGAAAGGAAACCTTGTCTAGGACCCCAGCCATGGCGAACTGACTCCAATCTCTTTATCCTCCAGGGCTTCTCTGAGATCTAACAAATGCGTTAGCACAACTGGGAGTCAGGCATGAAGGCAAGTATCCTCTGCTCTCAGCAGACGAGGGTGTCAGCTCAGACCTCAAAGAGTGTTCCTTTGTCTAAGGTCAAAGTCAAAGCAAGAATTCAGGCTCCAGTGGCTTTTGTCTAACCCACAGTGGTGTTAATGTAAATTCAGTCTTCAATCAAAAGCTTCTCTCAATCAAAGACTGCATTTTTACTGTGTGGAACTAAATAGTTTGTGTAGTAAATTATTCACTTCCTAAAAGGAGAAAGACAGCTTCCAAAAGGAATTACTTCTAAGTGGCTCTAAAAGTCGTACACACCAGTTACTTTAACAAATACCAAAATATCTGCAAATCATGGTTGCTCAATTGAATTATAGTAATTGGGGAGTTTTTTTAATGTTGCTTCTGGTAATTTTAAACTATTTACATTCATTTCTTCATATTATAAACATAGGCATTCCAGAATCTCTTGTCTAGTATTTTTTTCTCAATATAACATACATAACAAATCTCTAGTATTGTTTTATTTTCTGTTTATTTATTATTTTTATTGAGTTATATATTTTTCTCTGCTTCCCTCCCTTCCCCTCCCTTCCCCTTCTATCTTCTCCCATGATCCCCATGCTCCCAATTTACTCAGGAGATCTTGTCTTTTTCTCCTAGTATTGCTTTAAACAATGCATCATCCTATATAAAAGTCCTTAATACCTGCAGTCACTAGAAACAGTTTCACGGCTTAGAGAAGATACAAATTTGGCAACAAGACAGACATTTAGCAACATGATACTGTATGCTTTATTTAGACCTTCATGGGGATATTGTAGTAAGCCCTGCCTCGAACAGGGTAGAACTTTCTATAAATGATTCACTTCTAAATCAGCTGCCCCAGGTCAGCAGTGGCAAGTCTTGAATAAGCACTGAGCCACTCTTTGTGATCCTTCGCCCACACAACACGAGTGCTTTCCCCCAGTGTTTCTCATGACTAAAATAGGAAGACAAAAGGATTCTATCCAAAAAATGAAAGCCAAATCCATATTTTTAGACCACCACTGACTTCCCGGAATAAGCAAGGAACATATTTTTCTGCTGTGAAGTCTAATCAGGGAAGCTATGTATCTGAGAAAATCAGAATCACGAGGCAGCTCTTGAGACACAAGAGAAGGTTACAAGGGCATGGGTTTCAATCTTGCCTGTGTGGACATGGCCCAGACACTCACCCAACAAGTGAGACATCGACCTCTCCACAATATCCCTGCAATGAGACGAGACAATTGAGTTTATCCTACCCAAGTAACGTAAGGTACTTGCCAATCTTAAGACATCGTAAATCATAAATGCTGCAACGCTTCCAGCTCTCCTAACAATTCCCTTCCATAAAGATTCCTGCTCCTTGATACGAAAGATGAAGGAAAACCCAGGCAGGCAAGGAGGTTGGATGCCTTGTGGACATCGTACACATTGATGAGCTATGTGAACTGAACTCCAGGCACATCAGCCCGTCTGCACACACGGTTGTAAAGGGGCCATTAGGCATTAAGAGAATCTTTAACCTAAATATCCCACCTTGTTTGGCAAAATGCTCATGAAGAACTGCGGTGAGTCCTTCAGGGAGTCTGACCCATAACACTCAGAGGAAAATCTAAAGAACAGGCAACATTTAAAAACCACCTAAACGGGCTCTGGAGAGAAGACTTAGCAGTTAGACTTGCTGAGCTTAGGACTGGAGGTCAGCTCCCAGCACCCATGTCAGGGAGCTTACAACCACCTCTAATTCCAGCTCCAGGGATCCAGTGCCTTCTTCTGGCCTCTGTGGGTTCTCGTATGCAGGTGTACACACACACACACACAAACACACATGCGCGCACGTGTACACGCACGCACATTTAAAAAAGACCAGAATGAGGCACGCAGACATCAAAGTAGAGCGATAGGGGAAGATGGTCTATTGCTACAGTCTAGAACAGAAATTCTGACGAAAAGCTGCACTGGGGTAAGAACACACTAGAGAAACTATCGGAAAGAAAGGGCAGGGGGAAGGGTACATAAATATTTTTTCCAGACCAAGACATTTGAAAACTGTTAGGGAAAGGTTCTTTTGGGCTCCCTAGATGAGGCAAATAAAGAATTTGGGAGAAGAGGGTGAACAGGAACTTTAATCTTCATTAGGAGGTTGGAAAATGTAAGAAACTAATCAACGGGTAGAGTGGGGGCATGGCTAAACACACAAGTGTGGTTTCCCTTATTGCATAGTATGTGTGAGGTTTCGGATGAGCCAGAGGTGCTAGGTTTTGGCCCTCTCCTCGCTCCAGGGATGATAGAGATCCGTAGAACCAAAGATTAGGTGGACGGAAGTCTGTGGATGAGTAGGTCACAGGCTTAAGTAAAGAGCTCTCTGCTGGAGTTGCCTATGCTTGCCCCTCCCCCGACCACCGCTTCCTACCCAGTTCCCACCATACAGACTCTTCCCACCCTCTGCTTGCCTGCGCCGTTTCTACTCTGCCTGTGAGATTCCTAGTACTGGGACAAGCAGAGAATTCGGAGAAGGAGAGAGGACCTAGCAGGGTTAGAAGTCTTCCCTAAAGGCTGGCAGGCTACTTCAGGGCTCCAGGCTCAACTCCCAAGAATGTGTCGCCACACCAGAGCCAGGACAAAGAGTACCAGGCGCCTGGCTCCAGGCTAGGTACTGGCTTTGTGACTGTGCTACCTGCTTCTATTTTTATGCCCACACATACTCCCCTCCTCCAGCCCTCCTCAGATGCCTGTGATGTGTAACCCTCCTCACGCCTTTGGAGAAGGGGCGGGGGAGGGGGTCAGCAATCCTGCTGCACCCCAAACAGTGGGAAAACTTCTTCATCTCCTGGCTTCCTTTGCCCTCAGGCAATTTGGTTATCATTCAGTTAACTTCTGGTCCCAGGTTATTTTTTTGTCTCAAAGCAATTATGAGTACCACTGCCTTTGCTCTCTGGATTATTCGGCTGTGGGATATATTTGTATGGTCTTCTGTTCGTGTTTCGTCTCCTCTGCAGAAGACTAACAGGCATGGCCCTGTGTTAGCACACTGAGATTAAGAAATGTGTAAAAAGAAAATTCTGGTAAGTGGCTCAATGGGAAAAGCTCTTGCAGTATGGAGCTAATGGCTTGAGTCTGGTCCTCAGAGCCCCTGTAAAAAGGACAGATTTGGTGGTGGGCATCTGAAATCCTAGCATCCAACAGCAAAAGGAGAGGCAGAGACAGGAGAGTCTCCGAAGACCAAATAACTTGGGATACCAAGTATGGCAGGAAGAGTAAGGGAAACCCCTCCTTGACAAAGTGAAGGCACGGAAGCCATCTCCTGAACATTGTCCTCTGGCATTCACTTGCCATGACACTCATGTGTCTGAAAAGGAACAGGTAGACAGCAGACAGACAGACGCACACCACCACCACCACAGACAACAACAACAACAATAATAATAGTAACTTCTAATTAAAAATAAAGGAATACCCTATGTCAGGAGCTGGGCAGAGGCTGTTCTTGAATGCTCTGCCCCAGATAACCAACCCTACCCCTGTCTGGGCTTCTCGGGCCGTGATATGAACATAATTACCAAGATTCTAGAAGACTTAGTGTGGAAAGAGCCCAAAATTAGCTTCAGCTGCTGAACATGGATACATGTTTAATAGAATGTTTGGTAGATTAGCAGAATTATAAGCTAAGAAACATCCCATCACAGTATTGTCTATGGTTAGCAATAATACACAGAGAAACACCCTCCCAAAACCCACCTCCCCATCCTCCCCATCTGACCTCAAAGCCTGTGCTTTCTTTCTGTCGCCCCATGCTGACGCCCCACCTGTCTAGAACACTGGAAACCTGTTCAGAGCTGCAGCAATCTGTGACACTCCGAGACAGTGTGACAGCATGCTCTTCTCCGCAAACGATATTCCTGTAAGGGCTGGGCCTGTGGTTCAGGATTTGCCTGGCATGTGCCAACCCCTGACTTCCTATTTCCAGCATCTAGAGAAAAACCAAAACATTGCATACGATTGATTCTAAAAGCCTAAACCCAGCAATGGTCTCCTCCTGTCCTCCCGGTGGAGAACAGCACCTTGGAGAACAGCGCCTGAAGAAGCCGAGAGTCAAACAACAGCCTTGGGTAGAGGTGGGTGGCACCAACCTCTAAGGAAATAAGTGAGACCTGCTAGAGCTCCTGGTTGCCACAATGAGCGTGTGATGCTGGCATTTGCAGGAGGTTTGGAAGGGCTCAGAGATGCCACATGAACCGCCTGGCTTGGTGAAGAAGTGGGTAACATTCCAAATAAGTTTCAAGTGTCCTAGTAGATATTCACACTGAGAAGGTGGGGACACACATTCACTTAAGCCCAGGCTCTAATTCTGTGTCACAGGGAAGTAAGAACTCTTGGTTCTGAGTTCTCCTGGACCACAGTGACCATGCAAATCAAAAACCCATTTGCTTCATGCAAATGCTCATCAAGAATTATTCGTTTGAGAAAATGAAGTCACTAACAGAACCCTACCCATATTATTTACTTTTTAACAAGTATTTCAGTCAGCTCCTGGTGTTGTTCTTTTGCAATAATTTTGACTGTTCACAAATATTACTTGGCTCTTCTCTACTTTAAATTTTCATAGAAGGAGGCTAAAGCAATGGTTTAGAAGCTAAAAGTATTGGCTGCTCTTCCAGATTCTCAGCATCCATGTGGCAGCTCACAACTGCCTGTAACTCCATTGCAAGGGACTCTCAGCCTTCTTCTGACCTCTTTGAGTGCCAGATGCACACACAGTGCACAGGCATACATGCAGACAAAACACCAAATAAACATAAAACTAAATTTAAAAAATATATATCATGGGCCAGCAAAATGGTTCAGCGGGTAAGGGCACTTGCCATACAAGGCCTGGGTTCAGTTCCTGTAATATGCAGTGGGAAGAGATCAGCTCCTGAGAGTTGTCCTCTGAGCTTCATGTCATAGCACACACACACACACCACAACCACATAGTCAATTTAAAAGGTTTAAATGTCACATATGAACACAAAGAAAGCTGAGCATGGTGGTCCATACCTGTAATCCCAGCATTTGGGAGGTTCACACTGAATTACCACAGGCTCATCCCAGTACTTTAGAGCCAGAGCCAGGCAGATACTTGTGAATTTAAGGCCAGCCTGGTCTACCTAGTGGGTTACAGAACAGCCAGAACTACATAGAGAGATCCTGCCTATTAAAAAAAGAAGAATCATTATATAAAGGAAAGAGAGAGCACTGGCTTTGAAGGAAGGCACGCAGGAGGAGGATGGTGATTTTGAGACCAGTTTGGGCTACATAGATATTTCTAGCCAAGCCAGACTACATAACAAGACCTTGTGTTGTTTGGAGAGAAAAGGAAGAGGGAGTGAGCTTTGGATTTGGACAGACACATGGGATCAAAACATATGGATGGATCTAGAAAATATCATATTGGGTGAGGTAACCCAGACCCAGAAAGACAAATATCATATGCACTCACTCATAAGTGGCTTTTAGACATAAAGCAAAGAAAGACCAGCCTACAATTCATAATCCCAGAGAACCTAGACAACAAAGAGGACCCTAAGAGAGAGCCATTCAAGGAGCTAATCTACATGGAAAGTAGAAAAAGACAAGATCTCCTGAGTAAATTGGGAGTATGGGGACCATGGAAGAGGATAGAAGGGGAGGGGAGAGAAAGTGAGGGGAAAACAATTAAAAAAATACTATTCCTAACATATCTCACTTTTTTTCTAAACCAAAAGGCAAGACTTAAACTTGAACATACTGTATACGGTAAGAACAATTATCAAATAAAAATTGTGTTCCAAATGTAAAAAATTTACTAGTCTGAATCTTACTTTCCTCATAAAGGAATAAAAAGAAAAAACAAAACATTGTCCTGTCCTGTCTTGCACACTTCACATGTGCTGTGGGTGCCAGTTGCCTCCACTGTGAATCACAGCAATTTCTAGAGGTTCTGGAAGGAATCATAACATTGGATCAGAGAGCTTGTGTTAACTCAACAGCAGTCATGTGCTTCCTGTTTCTTAGTGTGTGCATCCCGCCCCCATTTACACAGACAGAAAAATCAAGCTTGGAAGTGGGAAATACAAAAAAAATACAGGCAGAGAATCAAGTAACAGGGATGGGGAACATCCTAACTACAACCATCCTAACTACAACCACCCTAACTACAACCAGAACATGAACCAATGTCCAGATGAGGAGAATCTGGGGAGGCTGAATCAGAACTGGCCCTGGATCAGGAAGGAAAAAGCTCTAACACAGACCAAACGGCCACCACTGCATGAAAGTGACACACTGATGTGTGAATCACTGTAACAATGATACAGAATCACCATCTCCTTAGCTCTGACACTATGTATCCCTCCGAGGCCACTTCAACACTGCAACCTAGGAACCTGTTACTTTTACAAACTGCACTGTGGATCCTGGGTGTCAGCCACCAAATGAGAACAGTTGGGCCTGTCGCTCTACAAACACTCTATCTCCAGGGATGTTTTTATACCCACAACAACGATGTTTTCTCAGTGCTTGAGTTCTTAGCCTGCCCAGCCACTAACAGAGGGTCAGACACATCCTGCCACTAACAAGCTCTAAATCCCTTCCAGAAAACTGCAGGACCTTGCAGGCCATTAATAGAGAAGTGCAGGTTAGTAGTTAGTCACCTATTACAATCAAACTTATAGTCCTGTTACTGTTATGTTTTCAAGGTCAAACAGAGATATATTTTAGATAGACAGGTTGTCTTCAAACACTTCAGAGATCTACAGAATATGGCATTTAAGATGTTTTAATAACATGATGTTTTTTGAGAATGAGACACGTCTGACCAGGCAGCACCAATCTACTTCAGGACCTTGCTAGTATCAGCCAAGTCCAAGTTCCTAATGCCAAGCTTTGAGCTTTGATTTTTATTTTTTTTGTTTTGTCTTTTTTTTTACCCTAACCCAGAAAAGCCACCTCTTCTCTGCCTTTCTCCTGTCTAGCTCAAAGGTATTTGTTAATTAGTTACTCCTCTCTGAATAATTAGTTTCAAGGAGCTCCCTTGGCAAGCTCAGGGCTTTCTCCTCAGGAGACAGAGAGTGCAAGAGCCTTCCAGAAGACACACAGATTTCTTAGCAATCATTAAATTTTGGCTCCTCCTTGATGACACAATAGCAGTTCTTACTGCATGGGGAGGGGATGTTGGCCCCTGGGACACTGTGAGCTCCCAGTGGCTTCCCCTCCCAGGCTTTTGTCTCTTTCTCAGATCTTCTCCTCTCCTGCCACTCACTACCAACTGGGCAGAGCAGGGGTTCAATGTGCTTCTAATCAGCCTCCTTGTTAATGTCGGGGGAGAGAGGCACCACACCGTGTAGCACAATTAATAAAAAAACACACAGAGAGAAATTGGGGCTCAACCTGAAGATCAGAAAAGTGTGGAGGCCCAAAGAGGCCAAAGGTCAGAAAGTTTGGGAGTTTCTAATCCCTTCAAGGTTACTGTGCTCCCCCCCCCACCCCCATCCCGCCCCCAGACAAAAGTCCCACCTAGTTGTTAATCAGAGAGTTCTGCTCTCTCAAGGTTATTGTCAACAGGTGTGGCTAGTTGCTCCTGGAATAGGGTAGTGGTTTGTTTCTACTTAAAACAAAAGTCTAAGGATCCAACTAAATTCCAGTTCCCTTTAAGGAAATAACTTGGGATTTCACCCAGGGAGTGGTTTGCCTACAGAGTGTTTGGTCTTAGGCTGAGTCGTGTTTGAGTGTGTGTGTGTGTGTGTGTGTGTGCGCGCGCGCGCGCGCGCGCGCGCGCATGCACGTGCTCCCATGCATGAACAAAATGAGACATTTGGAGGACAGATGGAGGTCAGAGGACAATCAGATGTTAGTCCTCCCTTGTTTGAGGCAGGGTCTCTCATTCGCTGTTCACTGCTGTGTTCACCAGGACAACCAGCCCTAAAGTCTGCAGGGATTCTCCTCTTCCTTCTATCTTTCCACCGGAGCACTGGGATTACAGACTCGCTCCACATCCAGCTTTATGTGGGCTCTGGAAATCTGAAGTCAGGTCCTCACAGAGCAGGTGCTGTACCTACGGAGCCATCTAACAGCCCTAGAAAGGAACCTATTAGCCACTCGGACTAGGACAGTTCGTCTAGGACAGCAGCTCAGAGAGACACAGGCACACAGGCTAAATGCCCGAGATTATCCGAGTGTCTCTATCTCTCGCATAACACACCTACTGCCTACTCCAGATGAGCAGAAGAGAGGGGCCCGCCATCCCATCAGCTCCTTCCGGCTAGTCTGCTCAGCTCAAGAGCATACACTCATCTCTGAACTTCTTTTTGTTCTTTGCCTTTTACTCATGTGTTTGCGTGTGTGCACACATATGAGCACGTACCACAGCGGGAACGTGGCGGTCGGAGAACAAGTTGCTGTAAACAGTTCTATCCAGAGTTCGGACCCCAGGTATGGAACTCAGGCGGCCAGGCCTGGCCACAGGCGCCTTTACCCACTGAGCCGTCTCAGCAGCCCTCCCCTTTTCCTTCTCAAAATGAGTCATTTTCCTGACGTTTTCACATGGCAACGAAACTTAGGCTCAAAGGGGAACACTAAGCACACAGTGATTGTTGACATATTCCTAAGTTCTCAGGCAACACAGCACAAATCCAGCAATACCAGCAAACCGAACATTATTTATAAAGGAAACAGAGCAAATGCATGGTTGATTGAGCTCTACCTGTAGAACACGAGTCAGGCATTTCTGCAGCTTCCTGGTTTGGAGAATAAAGCCACACACTCCCTAGGAGCCGCCAGTCCCACCGCTGTCTAACCATCAACTTCGCCTCACCGTATCCACCGTGTTCGTTTATTTAACAAAGGTTAACGGAGCACCTATCCGTTATCTGGGGACTTAAGAATCTAAATTTTTTTTTAAACAGCCCTGCTCTCAGGAAGAGAGAGAAAAGTCGCTGAACGTAACTCATGGTGCTCATGCCTTGGGGTAGAGTGTGCACTTGTTGCTTTCAAATGGGTAGGCCCATAGGAAAACGTTCCTTTGCAGAACATGGATAGAATGCTTCAAGATTACTAAGCATGGGGGTTGGAGATGTGACTCAGTTGACTAACATGCACAACACCTTGGATTCGCTCCTCGACGTCACATAGCCTGAGCACGGTGGAACACACCTGTAACCTGGCACTCGGGAGGTGGGGGCAAGATGATCAGAAGTTCAAGACCATCCTCGCCTACATGCACTGTAAGACCAGCCTGGGATACGTGAGCTCTGAACTAAAAAGTCTGAAATGTAAAGAGAAGCATATGATGGGAGCAGGAACCGCAGGGGAAGATGCAGGAGGTAGCAGAAAGCCACGTTGGTTGGTGGAAGGTACTTAGAAGCAATCAGAAGCCCTGAAGATTGAAAATAACAAAGAATCGGAGTATTAGAACAGAAAATGGGTGGAGTGAGGGAAACTAAACTCAGGGTGTCTCTTTAGTACACACACATCACTGATCCAGCAGTGACAACCATCAGTAACGCCTGTCCAAAGACCACCAGGGATTCTGCCCCAGAGTTCATTCCTACGTATGATAAACTATGAATGAGAACACTTCCAAGGGGAGTTTTAGGGTCTTGGGCTAGAAGATCTGGAGGGATAGCTCAGGCACTTGCCTTGCAAGCGTGAGGCCTGAGTTCAGTTCATGTTTTAATAACCCATGCTTTAAACTGGGGTGGGAGGGTGGTGCTGGAGAGATGGCTCAATGGTTAAGAGCTCTCCCTTCTCTTGAAAAGGACTGATCATTGTCACCCATGGGTTGCAGCTCACAGCAACCTGCAACTCCATTTCCACAGGTTCTAATGCCCTCTTTTGGCCTCCACAGGCATCTGCATGCACATGGTGCACATAAATAAATAAAATTAAAAACTATACATAGTGCTGTGCACTTGTAAACCCCAGTGCAAGGGCATTAGAGGCAGGTGAGTCTTGGGGCTCAATCACATCCAATATGCTGGGCTCCAAGTTAGTAAGAGACCCCATCTCAGGAACTGAAATGGACAAGACCTGAGGACCGTCACCCAAGACTGACCTTTGGCCCCATATACACGTGCACATGTGTCTGGAAGACAGCATTTGGCTAACTAAGAGTTATTGGGAATTAATGATTGCTGGAGGAGAAGAGTCATTTTTCTTCAATAGCGTAACTACTGGAAAGTCTCCCACGCTCCATTAAATAACTCCCCACTCATGCTCCATGAATGCATCCCTAACGAAACTCACTGGGTTTGAACAAAATGGACATGAAAGTGGGAGGGTTTGTCGGGAAGAAGGGTTCACAGCAGAAATGGGAGGGAACCAGACAGGGTGATGGTGAGTGAATCTGATCAAACTGCACAATACACACATATAAAACTGTCAAACAATAAACAAAAAAATTAAAAGTAGAAACAAGTTTTTGCCTTCTTGCCTTTCACACTGATGTTGACAAAATAAAATAAAGGTGCTTATCATGGAAAAGAAGAAGATGGTGGGCCTGAAGAACATGTAGTGGCAGAGAAAGAGAGACCCTTCCTCAATAAGGTAGAGGTGAGAACAGGCTCCAGAGATGGGAACAAAGGTCGTGGGAGGGACTGGCTGTTTTCCCTTTAACATTAGTAATGACACATTTGGAAACGGAGAGCTTTAAATTTTAAAATCACGTTGTGGTTTGGGCCTGACATGAAGACACATGTCCATGGTCCTAGCTACCT
This sequence comes from Neodon shergylaensis, assembly GCA_025134845.1. Lineage (NCBI taxonomy): Eukaryota > Metazoa > Chordata > Mammalia > Rodentia > Cricetidae > Neodon > Neodon shergylaensis. The sequence continues at coordinate 3,270,127 of JABTXL010001223.1, forward strand.
GACAGACAGAACTGACTGAAGCCAGGAATTAGAGGTGAGTCTGTGCAACAGAGTGAGACCTCCATCTCAACGGGCCATGACGTTGCCTTACCGTTTGTGTGTATGTCAAGAGAGAACCAACCCCTAGATGGGTCACTCACTCATTCGATGAGCTACTGGGCGTCTAACTATACAAACCGATAAAGGTTGCCTCTTTCTAAGCCGAAATGTTGCCAAACCTTTAACTTTTTAAGTATCAACACGGCATGAGTATAAAATTCCACCAATTTCACACCTGAAATTGGGACACAGATAAAATCTGGGCATACACTCAGAGTGGTGTATAAAATTACATTCGTGCTATGTATAAGGTGAATACAAAGCATAAAATTAATTTTGCTGTGTGTTATAAAGTATACAAAAAACAGAAGTTAATTTTCTGTTTAGACTTAGGTTCTTTCCCCCAAGACATTCCATTATGCATACGCAAATATTACAAAATATTTTTTATTTTATTTTATTTTATTTTGGTTTTTCGAGACAGGGTTTCTCTGTGGTTTTGGAGCCTGTCCTGGAACTAGCTCTTGTAGACCAGGCTGGTCTCGAACTCACAGAGATCCGCCTGCCTCTGCCTCCCGAGTGCTGGGATTAAAGGCGTGCGCCACCACCGCCCGGCTACAAAATATTTTTTAAAAGTCTGAAATGATGTGGGATACCCTTTTGTATGCTGTGAATATGTCTTATTACCATTGGTTAATAAAGAAGCAGATTTGGCCAATAGCCAGGCAGAATAGAGCCAGGTGGGAAATCCAAGCAGAAAGACAGGGAGAAAGAAGGCAGAGTCAGAGAGTTGCCAACAACTGCTGGAGAAGCAAGATGTGAAGTGACAAGTCATGAGCCTCATGGCAAAATATAGAATAGAAATGAGTTAATTTAAGTTATAAGAGCTAGCTAATAATAAGCCTGAGCTAATAGACCAAACAGTTTGTAATTAACATTAAGCTTGAGAGTGGTTATTCAGGAACTGGTGGGCAGGAGAGAAGCCTCCAGTTACACTTAAACACCCAGGTCACAAGCACTTTGGGTAAGGGAGATCACTGAGCAGTATAATCAAGACCACGGAAATAATTCCTGAACCCTGTAAAGAAACTGAGTCTGAGGTTCTGGTTTCTGGATATACAAACTTCTAACCACATTCGAGCACATGACTTGCTCCTGCGTCTTTCCTCATGATAAGGATTTAGAAGACGTAACAGCCACCACCTACTTGCTGAACAGAGTTACAGTAGTTAAATATTCAAAACGCCTCTTCAACAAAATGTATAACCACCACGCTCAGGAGCTACAGCCACAATGACTCAGCTTCTTTATGTAACCCGAATATTTTTAAATACTTTCGGGATTGGGGAAGTGGCTGAGTGGTTAAGAATGCTTGTACAAGCCTGAGGACCTGAGTTCAAATTAATGTGTGCGTAAAAAGTTGAGTATAGCTATGCATGCCTATGAGCCCAATGTTGTGGGACAAAGGTGGAAAATCCCACTGGTCAGTCAGCCTCGGTGCAGAGGAGATGGTCAGATTCAGTGAGTAGCTCTGTCTCAAGGCAATAAGACAGAGAACAGAGGAAGACACCTCCGATTCTGCTCTGCCTTCTATATTCGAACATGTGTACACTCTCATGTGCATGAGCCAAACATGCATACATATGCCACACACATACCACACACACACCATACCACATACACATACTATACCACATACATGTATACACACACACACACCACATACCACACACACACCATACCACACACACACACACACCACATACAAACACCATACCACACACACACACCATACCACATACACATACTATACCACACACACACCATACCACACGCACACACCATATCACACACATCTACATACACACATACCATACGCACACACATACCACCCACATACACAAACACACACACAGCCCATTCTCCAACAGACGTATGCACACACAGAAAATGAAAAGTATCATTTGACTTTCTGAAGAGATATCCTTCATTTGTGTGATGAGTTAACCAGCATTTTAGAGTCAATTACTTACTTTTTTTTCTCTTTCTTTCTCTTTCTTTTTACTGAATTGCTCATTTAGTTGTTGGGGGGGGAAGCATCAGCAAGAGGCTTTTTGCATAATTGGCCATCTGTTTCTATGTAGTGATCACAATCGTCTGCACCCAGCCAACATCAGTAACAAATGCAAATCAGTTCACAGGCTTCCTTCCCTTCCTCCTCCAGGGGCCACGAGAGACAGCTGACACCCACAACAGTCAGCTCACAGCAGCGGCCACGAGACAGCCAAAACCCACAGCACTCAGCTCACAGCAGTGGCCACGAGACAGTCAACACCACAACAGTCAGCTAACAGCAGAGCCTTCTTGGTTTTGCATATGTTCGCTGTGCGCCATGATGAGTTCCGTAAAGATGATTTCATTCAAAAATATCATGTGCTTTGACTGTGTTCACTCCTCATACACTCCCCATTCTGTAAGGACCCTTCCTTTTCCCACAGCCTTGTGTCTACTTTCATGACATATACATGTTATTATGTATGTACACATACATCTTATATAATTTAGCATATATATACATATATGTGTGAAAATCTGCAATGTTTGTCTGAGTCTGGCTTCTTTCACTCAATATGTTTATCTACAATTGCTCTGTTTTCCTTCAAATGACATAATTGCATTCTTTATAGCTGAATAAAGCTCCATTAAGTGTGTGTAATACATGCATACATGCACACACATACATATATAATTTCCTCTGTCCATCCATCAGCTGACAGACACCTAAGCTGCTGTCATAGCTCAGCTACTAGGAACAGTACAACAATACACACGGCTGTGTAGGTACCTCTACGGCACGCTGATGCAAAGTCCTTTTGAGCAATTACCCAGATATGGGACAGTTGGATTCTACCGCGTTCCAGCTTTGGCTTTTGTAATATTTACTCTAATTTCCTAGTAGCTGCACTAGCTTATACTCCCACCAGCCACACATAGGGTTGCTGCTCTCCTTCCATCCCATGCCCAGTGCTTGGTTTTGTTTATTATTGTAGTTGCTGTAATTGTATGTGTGTACATGATAAAGAGTGCATGTATGCCAGATGACACGTGTAGGTCAGAGGATATTTTGCGGAGTTGATTCTTCCCCCTTGATATGGTTCCAAGTCACTAAGTTCATAAGGCAAGGGTTTACCACTAAGCCAAATTGCCAACCCTGCTATTTGTTTTCTAAATGAGAACAATTCTGAATTTGGTAATTGATCTCAATGGTGTTTTGACTTGCATTTTCCTAATGACTAATACAACATCTTTTGGGTACAAGGGCAACAAGTATCTTTGTGTCTGAGTTGAAAAACTGTCTGCTTAAAAGGTTTTCCTTGGCTGGAGATATGGCACAGTGGTTAAGAATACTGGCTGTCCTTGCAGAAGACCCAGGTTCAAATCCCAGCAACTATATGGGTGCTCACAGCCGTCCATAACTACAGCCCCAGGAGATCTGATGCTCCTTCTGGGCTCCAAGGGCACTGCATACATACATACATACATGTAGGCTCACATCCATACACACAAAAATTTAAGAAATAAACATTTGATTTTAATTTTTAGGCATGGTGACATACGCATTTAATCCCAGCACTCAGGAGGCATAGACAGGCGGATCTCTGTGAGTTCAAGGCCAGCCTGGTGTACGTGCCGAATTGCAGATCAACCAGGGCTACATAATGAAACCCTGTCTTAAAAAAAAACAGTTTTCCTGGACTTGTATTTAGAATTTGAGCTCAATTACTAAGAACTTCCCAGCTTCTATGTAAACAATTGGAACCAGGAAACTGAAATCAAGTCTTGGCTCCTGTGAGCCTACAGATTCTGGGAAAGCTGCTTAATTTCTCAGAAGTGCACTCGGTCCAACTAGAAAGTAAGACAAAGCCCAGTGAGGGCAGAGTGGCCACGCTGCCCACTGCATGCCTGGCACAGCTGAGCACATAGGAGTGTCTGGAAGCTTGCCTGCATCTGCCTCACCCGACCTCAGACTCCCTCCTCCTCCCAGGAAGGAGCGTAGCTCTTGGTCCAGTGCCACTCCTGTCCCTGTGCCACTTATCTGGAGTCAGGAGGCTTCTGAGTTCACTGTCTATACCACTCTCTGAAGCGTCATAGTATACACTAACATCTCAAAAAGCAAGAGCACAGCACCATGTTCCTCATTGGAGAACAGGGTAGGGAACGGAATCCCTGTGGTGTGCTTTTTGCTGTTGCTGTTTGTGGGTGTTTTTGGTTTTTTTTGTTTTTTTTTTTTTTGTTTTTTTGTTTTTGTTTAGTTTGTACAGTTTTTGTTTTGTTTTGTTTTTCAAGACAGGGCGTCTCTGTGTAGTCCTAGAAGTGCTGGAACTTGCTGCGTCAAGTAGAATGGCCTTGAACTCACAAAGACCTGCCTGCCTCTGCCTCCCCAGTGTAGGTGGTTAAAGGCATGGGCCACCACCTCCCAGCTTTTGCTTTGTTTATTGAGACAGGATCTTGCCATGTATGTAGCAAACTGGCTTCAGACTTGCTCTGTAGCCCAGGCTGGCCTCAAACTTGTGATCCTCGAGCCTCTTAATGTACATTTGAAGGTTTTCGGTTTTGTTTTTAGTTTCCTTAGTACAGAGAGTGTGTGCAACATGCATGACGGTCACAGAACCGTGTGATGTGATCTTGATTTCATTAAGCAACTTCAGTTTCAGCGTCAGCTACTGGGGTATTTACACTAGACAATGACGAACAAATAAATGTATTATTCGACAATTTCACACATGTGTATAATGTAATCTGGTCAAACTCTCCTCCCATGCTCTCTTATCCCTCATCTAACTCCTGCCAAGCCCCACCTCTTGCCAGCAAGTCCCCCTCCCACTTTCATATTGCTTTGAGTTTAGCTAGGGCAGCCTTCATGAGCATGGGTGTGGCGCTGTCCACTGGAGTATGGGCGACTCCAAGCATCTACACCACCGAAGACAGGACTCTCTCTCTCCAGGAGCCCTCACTAGACAATTGCTACCCAGGAAGGAGAAGGTTACCAATACTCTGTGCTGTGTATAGTCATTACTCTCATTATGCATGGCTGAGTTTTTTTTTTCACTGTTTTTTTGGGCGGGGGTGGGGGGTGGCCACTGTACCACAGTCCAAGTATAGGGGTCAGAGAACAACTTGCAAGAGTCCATTATCTTTCCACCGTGTGGATCCTGAGGGTAGAACTCAAGGGGTCAGTCTTGGCAGCCAGGCCCTTACCCACAAAGCTATCTCACCCACCACTCAGTTTTTATACTCCAGATGGAGAACTAATGTTGGTTACTCACATAAACACTCTAATATACACATCGCTGCTATAAAATGGGTTTATGGACTTTGCACATGGAAACGCCTCATGCTTATTATTTGCCCTGGAATTTTATCTTGAAAATCAGTGCGGCGTGGACCGAAAACAAAGACCATGTTTATCAAGCTATTGCTAAAAGACTGGAAAAACTGGTTATCCATGCAGCTTTGTAGAATTTGGGGGTCAGGAGAAAGATGGGCTTACACATGGGCTCTGCCATTTGCCAGGTGTGGGTTTGTGCCTGAACCTCAAAGCCCTCGCTTCCTTTCCGGGAAGCAAGAACACAGTAATACTTACTTCTTAAGGCTCAAGTAGATTGACTAGGAATAATGGACCGATAAGCGATAAGGGAAACAGTCTGGAGTCCCTGGTTACAGCCAAGAGCTTAACAAAGGGAACCCGAGGACCCAAACTTAAAGAGAAAACTTGTGCTTTCAGTCCCAAGCTACGTGACCTTAGTGAAGACTCAACCTCTTCGCACGTCAGCCGGCCTGTATCAGTGGTATTATTTACAGGTCTCGGAGGGCTGACCAAGTCCAGTGCAATCTGCTATGTTTACACAAAGACTCCTCGGGTCTGTCTCACAGCCTCATTCACAGACGCCCTTATCTCCAGAAGTCAGCCTTGGCCAGGCCAGCCAGGACTAGAACCTGGGTCCACAGTTACTTGTATCTGGTTAGCCTGGCACCTACCTCATCTGGGAAAGTTAAAGGAAAGAGTCACTTTGAAGTGTTGTGTTGGTGAGCCTTTATTAAAATAAGCAACTAACAAAAAAGGCTTCTGGTTTGTCCCTAGAGTCTGGGAACTCTAAAAGAACCAAGTGTTACACTTTTTAAAACTCTTTTCTTGGGGCTGGAGAGATGGCTCAGTGGCTAAGAGCCCTGACGGATCTTGCAGACAGCCCTGGTTTGATTTCCAGCACCCACACAGCAGCTCACAGGCATCTGTAACTCCAGTCCCAGGGCATCTGGCTCACCAGGCACATGCTCCCAGAACACCCACATACATAAAACAATTGCTTTAATCTCCAAAATTAATAAAGTAACCCCTTTCTTATTGAAGCTTCATCTTGACCTCAATTTCATTAAACAGACCCAATAAACAACTAATTTAAAAAAGAAAGAAAACATACACACACACAATTAATTACAAAACAGATACGTGATGTGTGATTCCCGGCTGTATGCTGTGAATGCCATTGGTTAATAAAGAAACTGCTTTTGGCCAATGGCTTAACAGAATGTAGCTAGGTTGGAAAAGATATAGAGAGAGGGCAGGCAGAGTCAGTGAGATGCCAAGTAGCCACTGCCAAAGGCGACAGACTTTACCAATAAACCATGAGCCTCAGGGTAAAATATAAAATAATGGGAATATTTTATATTTTATAAAATTTAAGATATAAGAGCTAGCTAAAAATATGCATAAGCTAATAGGCCAAGCAGTGTTTTAATTAATAAATTAATACAATTTCTATGTGTTTTTTTTTTCGGTTCTGGGCAGCTGGGAAGGAACAAGCAGCCTCCGACTACAGATGTGTGCAGGCCACTCTATGTCAACTCTACACTTCTGGAAGCCCACAGCAACAAAAGTCTGCACTCCTAAAGAGACAAAATGTGTGCATGTCCGTGTGTGTACGCATGTGTGCGTGTGGGCACAGACACACACATTCACACAAGAGTGAATAAAACGCTCTCATGTGTGCAGGCGCATGTGAAAGCCAGAGGACAGCTCTGAGAATTGTTTCTTGTGCTCTGTTCACTTCTTTTTCCTCCTCCTCCTACTTTTTTGAGACAAGTTGTCTCAGGAGCCTATAACACTCCCAGTAGCCAAGGCTGACTCAAGCCCCAGGAATCAGCCTCCCTAGGCACTGCGATCACCTACCAATGGGAGGTAACACAGGTTGTTGAGTTCAGGAATTTGAACTCAAGAGTCTCCTGCTTTGACCGAAGCTCCAAAACATTTATCTCACAAATGAATTTTCAGGTAACTATTTTGGGTAAACATAAAGGGTCAATAAAAATCCCCATAAACTAATACATTCAAGATAGAACCTTGGTCAGGTTCTAGGCACCATATACTTCCGCTAAATTTTCTTGGTCCCTTTTTAAAGATACCTTGGAAAAAATAAAACTGAGCTCTTCCGTAAAAACTTGCTAGTCGGACAGTTGGCTGATATTCTCGGGTACCTCCATTGGAATAACAACCAGATTTTTGTTGTTGTTTTGTTTTGATTTGATTTTTTCAAGACAGGGTTTCTCTGTAGCTTTGGAGCCTTGAACTCACAGAGATCCACCTGCCTCTGACTCCCGTGTGCTGGGATTAAAGGCGTGTGCCACCACTCCCCGGCTTCAACCCAGGCTTTTAATTTCTTATATTTTACCACCAAAGCATTTCTTTCTGGGTCTGTTCAGAAAAGCAGTGGTGAAGAAAATGAGCTTCACCTTGGACGCTCCGGGACGTCTTTCCCCTTTACTTTGGTGTGTCCAGGAAGCCACTCCAATTTTTTCCCTCCCCTTTATCTCTGGTTAGACTCCCAGTGCAACTTAATGACAGAGCGCCTAAGAGTAAAGTTCAGGTCCGACGGAGCGCATTCATTTGTCCCGGCAGATCTGAGTCCCAGAAGGAGCTGGGGCACATCCTACCCTGAACGACTGGACCTAGGCACGGCTACGGCCGGCCGACTCCTTAACAAAAGAAAGTCTTAGTCGCCCGACCCCCGTGACCCACAATCCGGACCTGAGCGGATAGTTCCTTCCGGCCCCAGGACTGCCCTTTTCCTTGAGTTCTCTCTTCCCGGGAGGCGCTGGGGACCGACCCCACCCTGCAAGCGATTTGCGGTTCGGGGACTGCTCCACCAGCTTGGGCTACAGACAGGCTGTGCTCCCTGTGCTTACCTCGGACGGCGCGATCTCAAACACGCCGGCGATCTTGGCGTAGAGCTCCTGGATGCTGGAGAACTCCTCCACTCGGCCCGTGGCGCTGCCGTGTGCCAATTGTGCGTGGAACACCAGCTTGCGTGCCGGAGCTGGGGGTCCGGGGACCCCCTCGTGGACGCTCGACCTCTCGCCCTCCACCAGCCGCGCCGTCTCCTTGAACTTGGCCGACTTCTTCTTCCCGCGCAGTCCAAGCGGCATCTTGCAGGGCCGATGGCGTGAACCACCTGTGCTGCCCGCGCCAGCTCGCTGGCCTCGGGCAACGGACTTTGCGCTCCGGCCCTGGGCTCGGTGCAGGTGACAGAGGCTGCTGGGCCAATGGCAGCAACGCTTCCGCCTGGCGGCGCAGGCTTCAGGCCCCCTCCCAGTAGAGGACAGGGCACCTGAGCGAAGCAGTCACCGCTCTCTGCAGCTCGGTCAGAAGGAAAGCTATGCAGGGCGGGTCAACTCCCTTCTCCGCCCAGGCCTCCTCTGATTTCTATGAAGACCTGGGGATGCTTACAAAGAAACGAAAAAACTAGCATGTTGGCCCTGCCTTGCCTTTTATTATCTGGACTTTCAGCTAGATACAGTGGTTCGAGCCAGTAGCCCATGCTATTAAGGGTGGGGCTGGGTGAGTGCCACAAGTTCAAGGCCAGCCTTGGCTAGAGACTAAATGTCTCATAAATTATAATATTTGCAGGAAAATTAAAAGATGAAAAGAGGACATTATGTTATGCCCTTTACATTATGCAGATTAGGCCAAAGAAAAATGTTACATGTTTTTCTCTTCTCATACATAGAATCTGTATGTGGGAGGAGGGCATGCAAGCTGACAAGAAAGTGTGAGAAGCGGGGACAGGGCACTGGAATACGTATGACCTGAAAGAGCAGTGGAGGAAGAGACACAGGAACAAAGAGCGAGGGCCTGCGTGCATGGAAACGCCACAAGGAAGCTCATAACTCTGTGGGCTAACTTTAAAGGGGAAATTGTAGTAGAGGTGGCATTTGGTCACACTCAGGTAATCACAGCCTGTGACTCTGTCTATAGGCATTCATACAGAAGTCACTCTTCCTCACCTGCGCAAGAAACTCACACAACCTTGAGAGTCTGTCAAGTTCAAACCCCTCAGCCAGGCCCTCAGCTCATCTCTTTGACCTGTTCATTTCGGAAAGAGGGCTTTCTCCCCTCGGTTTTCAACACTCCCAAGTTCATTGTTCCGCGTGCTCAGAGAAACTCACTCCCGCTCTTCAGATGTGTGTACAGCCCTCAGCTCCCCATGTCTTGCCAGTAACTCTATCCACCTCAGTCTCTAAGCTCTGAAGCAATCTTGCATCTGACCCCATCTGATTTCGACAATCAAGGCTCTCTTTTTAAAAACGTGTGTGAGAGAGAGCGCGTGCGCACGCTCCTGCACACATCTGTCTGTATACTGCAAGTGTGTATGTAAAGCTCAGAGAACAACCTTGGGTGCCAGTCCTCACCTGCCATCTTATTGGAGACAAGGTCTCTTGTCTGCTATGTGCACCAGGGCATTTGACCTGAGAGTTTCTGGGGTTTCTCCCTTCTCCACCTTCCACCGCACCACAGATGCGCTGGGACTGTGGACACGGGGTCTACCGTGTCAGGCTTTCTAAGGGCTCTGCGGATTCCTAGCTCTGTCCTCACACCGGCATAAGTACTTTACCCACGGCGCCATCTCCCCAGACCAAGGCTGTCTACCTCTAAGGTACCTGTGGATTTCTTCCTCAGCCTCTGGGACCACAGTTAACGACACATTCTTCTCCCATCCTTGCTGTTTCCTCCAGCGGCTGTACTTTTCCAAAGAAGCTTTTGCTGAGAGCCTCCCTGTGAACAGACTGCGCTCCCTGTACCTTCAGCCCGTGACATCACCTGGTTAATTACCCCGTTCGGTCTACCCACCAGGAGCTTTGAGGGATCCGCGCCGGTGTTTTCACACCTTGACTATGTCCCACCTCCATTTCTGCCGATTTGCCGCTTTCTTCGTATTTCCCAGACTTATCCAGCCGTTCTCTCGCATCCCTGTGTTCTCCCCCAAATGATTGCACTAACTCAGATCAACAGATAGTGTTGGGCAAACCACGTGATCTGCAGTTCGGTCCGATAGGAAGGGTATGGTCTAAGGAAGTTCTAGGACTGTGTCCAACTCATCACATTCCTTCGAGTGCGTGTTTTCTTCCTTCATCCTCCACGAAAGGAGGGGTGTTTGTCTTGAAGCTACTGTGAAGAGGAGTTTTTCCCTGATTTCTTTCTCCGCATCTTGGTCACTTATAAATAGAAAGGTTACCGGGTTTTTCATGTTGACATCGTATCCTGCTACTTTGCTGAAACTGTTCATCAGGTCTGAGAGTCTCCTGGTGGAGTCTTTATGTTTATATACCCTGACTTTTCCCATGCACACTGAATTGTTGACTCTAACTAGACAGTTCTCAATGGTAGAAAGCATTTCATGTTTCTTTTTAGTGTCCTATTTACATTTTTATTGTGTTATATGTATAATAAGTACCCACAATTATAATTGAATAAATTAGATTTCCTTTTGATGCGGCCTAAGATGAACTAATAAAATGCAACTGGGAGTATCAGGCTAGGTATGTGACTCAATGATAGAGTGCTAACCCAAATGCACAAGGCCTTCTGATCTCAGCACAGTTTAAAAAAATGTATTAAGTTTTATTTTGCACCTAGGATTATAGTGCAGCCCAGATTGACCATCTTTGTTTCTTCAGTTCACTAGCATTTGGCATTTCTAACAATACTAAAGTATCAACTGTAGAACCAAATATAAGTGAGTCATTAAAATTCTCAAATTACTATACTCCTATATCTGCTGAAAACAATATTATTTCATCTATAAGACACTATATAGTCATTAAATGAATCATGAGATAAATTTACTAGTTGTCCCAGAAAATATAGCCTCTGGTTACATTAGTTTTGAAAAAACATGTATGGTCCCACCCTGCCTCACATACCCACTGTGGATGGATCCAGCAAGCAAATACTTAGGAAAAAATAAACACAGGATTTGTTAAATGCTATGCAGTTTTCCTCGACACTAAAGATAGCATGTTTTATAGTTGCATGGCAACAATGAGCAATCAAAGACAACAAGTAGAGGAAGAAATAACTCAGCTGAAATTCAAATAAAATTTGCCAGGAATAATTGCAATAGCAAACTGAGACATGAAGGAAAGGGGAACAAAGTGATGGAGTGTGAAGGATGAAGTCAGGAGCTCAATAAGCAAGTGCCTAGTGAGCCTACTGGGAGCTTGCTCTGCATCCGGCTTTGTTGTGGAATACAGTATTTGTTTAACCAAGTAAAGATGTGTTGCATTTGTTTGTGTTATAGTGTAATTGTTTAGCTATGTAAAGATACATTGTATTTGTTAATGTTGCAATTGTTTAATTATATAAAATATGTTGCTTTTGTTTACACTGCATTTGTTTAATTATGTAAAGACATGTTGCTGTTTTACCTTGCCTGCCTAAGGCACCGGATTGGTCTAATAAAAAGCTGAATGGTCAGTAGCTAGACAGAGGAGGGATAGGTAAGGCTGTCAGGCAGAGAGAAAAGGGGAGATGGGCAGCCAGCCAGTGACCAACCAGCAAGGGATCATACAGACAGACACAGAGGAAACAGGAAAGCAGAAGAGGCAATATATAGACAAGGTAAATGAGCTTTAGGGAAGCACATACATTAATAGAAATGGGTTAATTTAAGTTTAAAAAAACTAGCTAGAAACAAGCCTAGAGCTAAGGTCCAGCATTTACAATTACTAATAAGTCTCTGAGTCATGATTTGGGTCTGGCAGTCCAAAAACACCTGCTGCATGGCTTAGTGCTCAGAATTTCACATGCATCATCTCAACCATGGCTTTGTGCTGTGGAATATCAGTTAAAGTTGTGATACATTTGTTTATGCAGTGGAACATTTGTTTAATGATGCCAAGATATGTTGCATTCTTTTATGTTGCATTTGTTTAACTCTGTGAAGCTATGTCACTTTGCCTGCCTAAAATACCTGATTGGTCTAATAAAGAGATAAACAGTCAATAGCTAGACAAGAGAGTGATAGGTGGGGCTGCCAGGCAGAGAGAATAAATAGGAGAAAAAGAGAAGAGAGAGGAACAAGCAAAGAAGGAGAGTGGACATCAGGGGCTAGCTACTCAGCTACACATCAAACCATGGAGTAAGAAAGAAATAAAGGGCCAGGCGGTGGTGACGCACGCCTTTAATCCCAGCACTCGGGAGGCAGAGGCAGGCGGATCTCTGTGAGTTCGAGACTAGCCTGGTCTACAAGAGCTAGTTCCTGGACAGGTTCCAAAACCACAGAGAAACCCTGTCTCGAAAAACCAAAAAAAAAAAAAAAGGAGAAGAAGAAGAAGAAGAAGAAGAAGAAGAAGAAGAAGAAGAAGAAGAA
>JABTXL010001223.1:3282879-3416185 GCA_025134845.1 Neodon shergylaensis
AAGAAGAAGAAGAAGAAGAAGAAGAAGAAGAAGAAGAAGAAGAAGAAAAGGAAGGTATATAAAATAGAGAAAATTAAAGTCCAGAGGCAAAAGTTGGATGGAATGGTTTAAGAAAAGCTGGCTAGAAATAAGCCAAGATAAGGCCAGGCATTCATAAGAGAGAATATGTCTTTGGGATTATTTGGGAGCTGAGTGGCTGTTGGCAGAAGTTTCTGCCCTGTAAGCCACTCCCAAGTAACCACACAGAGGCTTAATAAGAGCTAAATAAGAGACCTACAAACCAGTGATGACTGACCAAGTCGAGTTGAACTGAGTTTCATTTTTACCTCACCCAGACTGTTTCCCTGTCAACCATAAAGACTGCGGAGACTCCCGCACTAAAGCACTAAAACACTGAGTAAGCATGACGACTCGAATTTGTATCCCAGTACTCACAGGAAACCAGATGCAATAGAACATGGTGTGATTCCAGCACACCTACAACAAGACGGGAGGGACCTCCCAACAACAGGAGAATCCCAGGAACTTCACAGTGCAAACAGGTCCCCGGTCTCAAGCAATGTGAAAGGTGGGACCAGCATCAGAGGTTGCCCTTTAACCTACACATATGTGCATGTGCTTACACATGCACGAGCTTGAGCATGTGCACACACACGTGCACATGTGCACACACACATAGAGATAAATTACTTTCAGTGAAAAGAACTAATGGCCCGAGTCTGAAAAATCATGGGATAAAACCGGACTCGCTGAACATAGCGGACAATGAGGACTACTGAGAACTCAAGAACAATGGCAATGGGTTTTTGATCCTACTGCACGTATTGGCTTTGTGGGAGCCTAGGCAGTTTGGATGCTCACCTTACTAGACCTGGAAGGAGGTGGGTGGTCCTTGGACTTCCCACAGGGCAGGGAACCCTGATTGCTCTTTGGGCTGATGAGGGAGGGGGACTTGATCGGGGGGAGGGGGAGGGAAATGGGAGGCGGTGGAGGGGAGGAGGCAGAAATCTTTAATAAATAAATAAATTTAAAAAAAAAGAAAAGAAAAAAACTAATGATTCTACACTTAACATTTACAGGGGTTTTTAGTTTATTTTTTGATAAGTCTCATGTATACGAGGCTGGCTTCAAGGTGACGATATAGCTGAGGGTGACCTCAAAATTCTGATCAACCTACCTCCACCTCCCAAAAGCTGGGATTTCAGGCATAAACCATGTCTAGGGCATGTGGTGGTGGAGATTAAAGCCTGGGCTTCATAAATCCTAAGCAAGCACTCTGTCCACCAAGCTATGTCACTGGTCCCACTGCAGTGGATTTTGAGGACAAGATACAGTCATGATAGGAAAAAGAAAAACATATCTTGATAGAGCAGAAGTTTTTAGCAATTCTATCATAGTTTTTAAAGTGTGAAATCCGAGGGCAGTTACAGTACTGAACATCTATAGTCCCAGAATTGGGAAGCCGGGGCAGGAGGATTACTATAAGTTGGAGGACTCCCTGGTCTACAGAGCAAGTTCTGGGCCAGCCAGAATTACACTGTGAAACCCTGTCTCTTGAAAATAGCAACACCCAAATCTCTTAGTTGAAATGTGGCTAACCTACTTTCCCCTTACTAGAGGAAAGCCTGCCAGGGACTGGGAGCTCTTGGGAGTTAGGTAGGGAGAGGTGGCTTTCTTCAACTATTCCATCTTGAACTAAGTTTTCAAACACAGCCAAATATGTCAAAAATTTTCTGTTGATGTTTGGTTTTGCTTAATCTTGTTTTTAGCTTCAGCATCTTTATATGTAACCCACACTGGCCTTGAGCTCCACCTCCTGACTCCAGAGGTTACAGGCATCACTCCAACTCTTCCATACTAACACTGGAAAATGTGTACTAGTAAACATTATCCAAAACTACTTTTGCCGCATTTGGTAATTAATTTGAGAACAGTGAATTTACCCAGTGAGATTTTAAAATTAGAATTTGACCTGAAAATGAATCCTTGAAGCCTCAGTGATTCAAGGAAACATAATTCAGATTTTTGCAGTAATTTTGGTGGTGTCAGAGCTAAGCTTGTGTCTGCCAATCAGAGTTAGGACAATGCTGATTCCCATGGGGTAGAGACAACCCAAAGCTTCTCAAGGGACACCCCAGAGTGAAGAGAATGCTGATTTCCATGGGGCAGAGACAACCCAAAACTCCAAACGGATTCCCAAGGAGACCCCACTCTCTGCTCCAAAGTCAGGCACAGAAAAAGAAATAAAATAGTGAGTTCTTTTTTTTTTATGTATGAGTGCTTCCCTTCACTCTGTACCACGTGTGTGTGTGTGTGTGTGTGTGTGTGTGTGTGTGTGTGGTGTGTGTAGGCCAGAATAGTGTATTGGATACTCTAACCCCATCAGAACTGGAGTTCCAGATACTTGTGAGCCATTATGTGGGTCCTGGGAACCAAGACATGTCTCCTGTAAGAGCACCAAATGCTCATTAGTGCTGAGCCATCTCTCCAGCCACCCGTCACTTTTTAAGAGGAAAATGATCAGGGAAAAGCAAACAGTGTCTAACCAACACAGGTGTTCGTTTTTAGTACTACCCATGGTTATGTTATTGAGGAAATCTCTCTTTCAGTCAGGCACAGAGGTGTACGCCTGCAATTCCAGCACCTGGAGGAGGCTGACAGTAGAATTTCAACCAACCTGGAGCACACAGTGAGACCCTGACTCAAAACAGCAAAATAAGGGGGTGGCAAGATGGCTCAGTCACTAAGAGCACTTGCTGCTCTTCCAGAGGACATGGTTCCCGGAATCCACCCTGGGCATCTTACAGTTTACCATTATTCCAGCTCCTGGGGAGCTGATATTCTCTGGTCTCTGAGGGCACCTATGCATGCATGCACATGTATAAGAAAATAAAAACACATGATAGATGCAGAAGTGCGCTCAGTCGTCATGGCCTTGCACCAGCCGTGCAGATACTCTTTAGAGCTCATCTCTCTGAGCTAATAGCGTCTGAGAGATGTTATATGAGAATATCAGAGTCTTGCGCATACAGTGAATGATTAAGAAATATTAATTCTAGGCATGATGGCACACACCTGTGATCTAAGCACTTGAGAAGTGAAGACAGGAGGACCAGGAGCTCAAAGCTAGCCTGGGCTATCTGAGATCTTGTCTTAAGAACAAACACAAAAATATAAACTATTATTGCATAATAGATGTGCATAAACAAATGAACAGCATGCTCCAAGATTATGCTACAGTCTCTAAATCAAGAGCAGGTTTTGCGTCCCACCCATGTTTCATGGCATAGTTCACTGTAGTTTGGCTTTTCATGTGTTTCTTTGCTTTGAGTCAGGGTCTTGTATAAGCCCAGGCTAGCCTCAAATTCACTCTGTCGTCAAGGCTCATTTTGAACTCCTTGATCCCCCGGCCTCCACCTCTTGAGTCCTGGGATGGCAGGCTCACACCACCGGACTAGCTTTCCCTACACTGTGAAAACGGGTTATCTGAACCTGGTGCTTATTTAAGTTGGTCGGTTGTGAATAGTTAGCATTCCATTCCAAGGACTTTGGATTAAGAAACATTGGCTCAAATTGCAAACATTAGTTATAAAAGAAATGTTAAACATTGGAACCCAGTTACCTCAGAATATAGGAAGTTTCAGTACTTTAAAATACTAAATACCACACTGTTAATCTGCTCATTAAATGAAATTCTGAAGTACATTTACTTAAGTATTCCAGGCCATAAAGTTAATTGGAAAGTAACTGTCCTAGCTTGGTGATACATTACTATTTCCTTAATTCATAAGTCTCCTCCCAGATCGTTCTAAGTTAGCATGTGTCCAAAACATTTTCCATTATCTGCCTCCTTAGATATCTTCTTAAATGCGTCAACAAATTAATTCCATAAAACGTTCACTAAACTATTCATCATAAATTTAATCCAGCAAATATTAAGAAACTATTTTGTATAAGAATATACCTGGGTGAGGGGGGAATGGGAAAGCTCAGGGCATTAGTTAGGGTTCTCTAGAGTCAGAGAACTTAAAGAATGAATCTCTCTCTCTCTCTCTCTCTCTCTCCTGTCACATGGTATGCACCTATTGGTTTATCAAATGTCTCTTTCTTGGTACCTGTCGGTAAGGACCACCAGAGCAGCTTGCTTTCAGTTGGCAAGGCCAGCAGCATACCTAACTCTCCTGCCCTGTATCATAACTTAGTTAGAAGGGATCTTTTTTTTTTATTAAAGATTTCTGTCTCTTCCCCACCTCCGCCTCCCATTTCCCTCCCCCTCCCCCAATCAAGTCCCCCTCCCTCGTCAGCCCAAAGAGCAATCAGGGTTCCCTGCCCTGTGGGAAGTCCAAGGACCACACACCTCCATCCAGGTCTAGTAAGGTGATCATCCAAACTGCCTAGGTTCCCACAAAGCCAATAGGTGCAGTAGGATCAAACACCCATTGCCATTGTTCTTGAGGTCTCAGTAGTCCTCATTGTCCGCTATGTTCAGCGAGACCAGTTTTATCCCAGGCTTTTTCAGACCCAGGCCAGCTGGCCTTGGTGAGTTCCCCATAGAACATCCCCATTGTCTCAGTGTGTGGGTGCACCCCTCGAGGTCCTGAGTTCCTTGCTCGTGCTCTCTCTCCTTCTGCTCCTGATTTGGACCTTGAGATTTCTGTCCGGTGCTCCAATGTGGGTCTCTGTCTCTGTCTCTGTCTCCTTTCATCGCCTGATGAAGGTTAATATTCAGGAGGATGCCTATATGTTTTTCTTTGGGTTCTCCTAGTTAGAAGGGATCTTGATCGTCTGTCTCGTCCAGAAAATGTCACACTGGTGAACCATATTGATAGCATTGTGCTTATTGGACCAAGTGAGCAGGAGGTAGGAACCAGCTTGTACTCATTGGTAGTGCATATCAGATAATGAAAAATAAATCTTTAGGAAAAAATAAATCTTAGGAATCCAGTGGTGTGGGGCGTGCAGATGTATTCCTTCTAAAGTGAAGGGTGGGTTATTGCACCTGGCCCCGCCCACCATCAAGAAAGACTCACAATGCTTAGTGGGCTTTTTGGATTTTGGAGACAGTACATTCCTCGTTTGGGTGTGTTATTCCAGCCCATAGACCAAGGGACTTGGAAAGCTACTAGTGATGTGGGATGCCCTTCTGTATGCTATGAATACTATTGGTTAATAAAGGACTGCTTTGAGCCTATAGCAGAGCGGGGCAGAACAGAGGTAGGCGGGGAAAACCAATAGGTGCATACCACGTGACAGGAGATGTGTTCATCTGCTCAAGTAAGGATGCCACATCTGGTACAGCAGCTGCAATCAGAGTCACTGCCTGCTTGGTTTTCAATAGTCAGTGGCCATTCTCCACGATCCATCTGCCGACCAAATAGGAGACGTAAAAGGAGATGCAGTGGGAAGCACTACCCCTGCATCTTTCAAGCCCTTGATGGTGGCACTAATTTCTGCAGTTCCTCAGGGATGTGATGCTCTTTTTGATTCACTATTTTCTTTGGCAGAGGCAACTCCAAAGCCTTCCATTTGGCCCTTCCAATGGTAATAGCCCTCACTCCACAGGTCAGGGAGCCAATGTGAGAACTCTGCCAACTTCTAAGTATATCTATCCCAGCTGTACATTCTGGAACTGGAGAAATAGCCACAGGATGACTCGGGGACCTACTGGTCCCACAGTGAGTTGGAATCAGCCAAAACTCCACTGGTCACCTGACCTCCATAAGCCCCTATTAACTGGAAGGCCGCAATGTTTCTCGGGGGTTTCCCAGAATGAGTGTCAATTCAAGAGTATCCAACAGACCCCATAAAAGTCTATTTGTTTCCTTTTCCCCGGGGTACAATTACCCTTGTAAAAGGCCTCAGGCCCCTCTGGGGAAAGGACTGAAGAAAAACTATCAGTAAAAGTTCTAGATGTCTAAACAGGATCCTTCCTCCAGGGAACCTACCACCCCCTCCACTCCAGCAGTTCTGGGTCTGCAAATCAACTCAAGCCAGGAGATTGGTTCACTGCCCGAGACTGCCTTTTGCTACAATCATGCAACCTCTCCTTCATTGGCTTGAGAAGTTTTCTACTTATACAGATCAGGCGGAAATGCAGTAGGCTTCTTATCTATTTCATGCCTGGAAATAGCATGATTGATTAGCCAGTACTAAAGGTCCGTATGAGTCATGCCACCATAAAATTCACCTTGCCTGTGCTGACCACTGTGAGTTAGGCCTTTATGAACATGATTTTGTCCACATTGCCCATGACAATAACTCCAATCACCTTGCCCAGTTAACTGGGCCCATCCAGTTGGGAGGCAGCATTGCCAACTCTAAGGTGAGGCACAAGGAAAAGGACCTCAACAAACCTTTTCACATTCCGCGTCTTATAGGACTTGTGAAGGGCGAGCCTCCTGGGCCTGGGCCTTCCGCTTGTGGAGGATGAGGTTCCACCCAGTGTACCTACTCTGACATTGCAATTTCCCTGAGCCTCAAAATACCTCCATCAACACTAAGCCAAAGGATATTAAGCATCTCCAATTCCTTTTTATTAAGCCATCTTTTGATAAACACTTCCACCAACCATTCAAACAAGCTTTTGACACCTCTTTTTAACTGTGCAGGCTTCCATGTTAAACCTAGAATCTTCACCCAGAAGACCCATATCAATAAACTCAGCCTGTTCTAGCTTTATGTTCCTTCCACCGTTATCCCACAGCCTTAAAATCCATTTCCACCCACATTCCCCAGACTTATGCTTGAACGAATCAGCACGATCATCAAGCTCTGTAGCAGTGTCCTGCACCTCCTCACGGACTGCACTTCCTACCTTCCCTCCTGGAGCGTGCTTTGCCTTGAATCTGGTCTTAAGACAACTGTTCGTGGGATTTGCGGGGACATCAGTATTGTCTTGCCTCAGAAAAAGTCACTGCTGGTGTAGCAGACACAGAAGGATTAATTCCCTCAGTGAAAGGGGGAAAGGGCAAGGGGTGGGGTTGCAATTTTTAAAAACGCCATGAAGAGAAGTCACGCCATGCAAGGCTCACATGGGAGGCTGTATTGGAAGAGGAGAGAAAAGGGGCAGAGACCCGTCCCTGGGGACAAGAGTGGCGGAAGAGAAAGAGAGAGAGGGAGAGAAAGGATGAGAGAAGAGACAGAGAGAAAGAGAGACAGGAGATGGGCAAGGCCCACTTTTTAAAAGGGAACGGCCGGGCGGTGGTGGCACACTCCTTTAACCCCAGCACACGGGAGGCAGAGGCCAGCCTGGTCTACAAGAGTTAGTTCCAGGACAGGCTCCAAAACTACAGAGAAACCTTGTCTCAAAACAAACAAACAAACAAACAAACAAACAAACAAACAAAAAGGGAACGTAGTGACTGAACACAGAAGGTGCTCTTAGTGGCTGCTGCCGAGGACGTATCCTGTCAGGACCCCAAGGGCAGGCCAGTCCAGATGCCTGAATACTAATATTCCTCCCCTTTGTTTATTACAAAAGCGTGAGGAGTAAGACAAGGGTAGCAGGTAAGGCAGGGATGAGGATGCCATGTTCTCGAGATGGCTTCATGTTGACCTGTAGGGTCTGGACCATCTTTGGGGGACCTGAGAAAGCTGGGGTGCTTTCTCAGAAAGCCAGAAACAGCTGGCTATTTCAGTTTGCTATCCAGGCTCTGAGAGGCTGTCCAGTGTCTCTTGAACCTGACAAGATACTGCTGGAGGTGAATCCAATAGTCTGTTGTTTTTCTTTTTTTTTTTTTGATTGATTTTTATTTATTTATTCATTAAAGATTTCTGTCTCTTCCCTGCCACCGCCTCCCATTACCCTCCCCCTCCCCCAATTAAGTCCCCCTCCCTCGTCAGCCCAAAGAGCAATCAGGGTTCCCTGCCCTGTGGGAAGTCCAAGGACCACCCACCTCCTTCCAGGTCTAGTAAGGTGAGCATCCAAACTGCCTAGGCTCCCACAAAATCAGTACGTGCAGTAGGATCAAAAACCCATTGCCATTGTTCTTGAGTTCTCAGTAGTCCTCATTGTCCGCTATGTTCAGTGAGTCCGGTTTTATCCCAGGCTTTTTCAGACCCAGGCCAGCTGACCTTGGTGAGTTCCCGATAGAACATCCCCATTGTCTCAGTGTGTGGGTGCACCCCTCGCGGTCCTGAGTTCCTTGCTAGTGCTCTCTCTCCTTCTGCTCCTGATTTGGACCTTGAGATTTCTGTCCGGTGCTCCAATGTGGGTCTCTGTCTCTGTCTCCTTTCATCGCCTGATGAAGGTTAATATTCAGGAGGATGCCTATATGTTTTTCTTTGGGTTCTCCTTCTTATTTAGCTTCTGAAGGATCACTAATTATAGGCTTTTTTTGGTTTTTCGAGACAGGGCTTCTCTGCAGCTTTGGAGCCTGTCCTGGAACTAGCTCTGTAGACCAGGCTGGTCTCGAACTCACAGAGATCCGCCTGCCTCTGCCTCTGCCTTCCGAGTGCTGGGATTAAAGGCGTGCGCCACCATCGCCCGGCTCCAATAGTTTTTTTTTTTATTAAGTAAGGATAATGGCTTGAGCCATTTAGTGATTCGTCAGCCAAAAAATGGGGGCTGGGGCAGTAAGGCCAAAGGACATGATTCCAAGATGAGAAGGCACAAATGCTGAAGGGCTGAGCCCGAAGGACCCTTGGGTCTGAGATGAGAAAGGCATGGGCTGCCCAGTGAAGTTGGTGGCCAAGGAACTTTGCCTGAAGGACACTTAGGTCCCAGATGAAAAAGACCTCAGTCGTGGGGAACAAGCTGGAGGTGACTGTCGGTGAAAGGGGGGTCCTCCATAGCCCTGAAGATCGTGGTTGGAGATACTCTTGCTTCCAAGAACACCAGAAGGGTGCCAGACACTCAGTCATCACTCCCAAAGGTTCAGGGAAGCATTTACGCCAACCAGGAGGAAGGGGACTCACGGAAGTCGATGCCGTGCAGTCTATTAGTTGGAGAAGCGAAGCTTCACATATGGACCGGGTTCCAGAGTACCATCGCACCTCAGACTGCCTGAGAGCAGGAGGAAGCACCAGAAGAGCCTTTCCTGGTCAGGGAACCAATGTAGAAAAAAAAAAGGCACAAAGAGAAGTCCTGCCATGCAACAAGGCTCACATAGGGGCAGAGAGAAGGACAAAGACTGGTCCCTGGGGACAGGAGTGGCAGAAGAGAAAGAGAGACAGGCAGACAGAAGATGGACAAGACCCTAGTGAAAGAGGCACCGTGTGAAAACTGAAACTACAACCTCGGGAAGGTTGCGGGGAAGCACTTCTCTAGGATGTTCACTGTGTATAAGGACTTAGCAACTATACCTAAAGCCAAATATATACATACAGCCAACTGGTGAAAGAGAAGCAGTTTTTCTGAAAGTATATTTCTGTCCCTTTGGGGGACAGCTAACACACAATACATACCACTTAATGTAAATTGATTTTTAATATTTAATTTTGTTCTTTTGTTTTTATTGTTCGCTTGCTTGGTGAAGTCAGGGTCTCACTATGTATCCCACGCGAGCCTCAAACTCACAATCCTCCTGTCTCAGCCTCACAAGCACTGACATAGCAGGCATACGCCAACATGGCCCGTTCTGAATTCTTTAGCTTTCCTTAGAACTGTTATCGGACTATTTCTTCACTGTTGCCTTGGAGACAGATGCCTTTAACCCATTTATTTAGATCCCAGAAGCGCACTGTACTGCGCTGTACTGAAATAGCTTTGATAAAGAGGACACTTATCTAATGGCCTCTGAATTCCAATGTATAAATACTAAACAAAACGCCAATGAAAACCAGTAAATGTGGGGCCAGCAAGATAACTTAGGAGGCAGAACTACTTATGGCCAAGCCTGATAACCTGAGTTCAGTCCTCAGGACCCAGACAGTGGAAGAGAGAAATCACTTCTGCAGGTAGCCACGGCACATGCGTGCCCACACAGGCATAGCTGCATATACATGCAGTAATAATGAAAACACTTCAGGGGGAATACTTTTGCCTTACACTATATTGGTGGTCGCTGGTGATGGCCATAAAATTAAAATAAGAATTCTGCCTGCTTCTGTTTTCAAAGCACTGGGGTTAAAGGCACGGTGCTGCATGCTACATTGCTATGTTTATATCCTTATGTTGTATGACAAAAACTCTCCCTGGGGGGATGCGACACACACACATACTCACCCCTCAAAGTGCGGATACCACCAAAGTCCAACTTAGTGAGCCAGTGAGTTTTGTTGGGGTTACTTACAGGAATATGGGTGAAGGTTTACTTACAGGAACAGAAATGACTCCCCGACAGCTGCCTCACCAAGGTCCACCCTAGCATGGGTGACAGCTCACAAAAGCTGGGAACTTGGGGCACACTGCACAACCTGCTGGCAGCTCAACGGGTTGGAGAGCGTCCTCTCCAGGTGCCTGGGTTTGTCTAAACGCTCTTCCAGGCGACTCCAGTGGTTTCTGCTTCTTCCAGCCTGCAGCTTGGCTCTGCTCAGTCTGAGGAGAACTCCCAGTTTGTACTCTTTTCTGAGGCAGGGAGGGGCCTAGAGGATCTGGTTGGTTTCAGGCACTTCCTGGGACTGCTATGAGCTATTTACTTTCCTGCTTGATATCGTTCATACACAAAGGGCCATTAATAACTGACGAGGTATTTTCAAGGACAGGATGCCTCCTAAGACCTTCTGGACCTTATTAAATTGTACGGCCCTGCTCCCGATCTTCTTAATTGGCCATTTTTAGGGTATCTGCTCAAATCTCTGCTAAGCCAGCACATTTCTGGAGCCAGGGTCAAGGCTCGGTTATTTGCCAGGTGGCCTTTAGGGAAAACCGAATCCCTGTAAAATGAAGGCTTAATTAAATCTTTGGTCTCACATTTTCATAGGCTAAGATAATCAGATAATTTGGGCCTTGGATGTAGCTCATTGGGTGAGATTCTGAACTCAGTCTCCAACACAAGAAGAAAGGGATCAGATAATTTCATATTGACATTGGTATAGAAAAAAATGTGTATCTGCAATCAACATTTAAATACCAACAGATAATGAAAGGAACTAGATAATAGCTTTAAACTGTGTTCTTATTATCGAAGAGTCATAAAACAAAATCACCAAGACCCCATGGAACGCCACTGTACATAGTACACACATACATGTACATAGTACACGCATGTACGGCTTGTGTGGTTTGAAAGAATGGCCCCTACAGACTCATATGTTTGGAAACTCAGTCCCCTGTTAATAGAACTGTTCAGGAAAGATTAGGAGGTGTGGCCTTGCTGGAGGAGACGTGACACAGGGGTCAGGCATTGAGGTCTCAAAGCACCAGCCATTCCCAGGTAGCTCTCTGCCTCGTGCTTGTGGATCAAGATGTGAACTTTCAGCTACGGCTCTGGTACCACACCTGCCTGCCTCCCTGCTGCCGTGTGACCTATCATGACAGCAATGGACTCTAATCTCCTGAAACTGTTTGCCCCAAGTAAACTCTCCCTTCTGTAATGTCACAAGCCCACAAGACTGCACAGCACGTGCACAGCTGACTGACCAATAGGCAGATCTACGGGAAGTGTAGACATCACATCCATATGGAACAACCCCATCTGCAGAGCTGTGGGAAATCTTGTCTTTTGGAGAAGTCGCTGTCGTATCTGTAGGAACCTTGTGAAAGCCATGATTCTTCCCTTTGAAATGGGATTCATCCCCAAAACATCTCAGCAGAGACTTCTTCACAGGCAGTGGAGTGACCTTGCTTCATTCCCCCAAACCACAAGGCTCTGGAGCAACGACATTCACTCTTTGTTCTCACAGTCAAATTTACATAAAGTCATTCCCACAAAATTACCTGCTAACAGACCACATGGAAATTGCTATAGAAGACAGGCACTGAGTAGGAAGACAGCATGCCCCACCTTTGCTAACAAAAAACCTGGGCTTCCCCAAAGCTGGTTATCACAAAAGAGATGTGATGAGGACTGGGTGGATCCAGGACTCAGGGACGGTTAGTAACTTTATCTAATGGTGTGGAATGCCAGGTACTTCCCCTTGAATGCTCGCTCTTTCCCGAGTGGTGTCACCTGTTCCAGAGCACAGCTTTGTCAGGTTCTACCTGCCCTTTTTGTGATCTTGATATGCATATTATTATTGTCCTTGCTTACGGAATTTTCCAACTACATCTGTAAAAACTAGAAGTCTCATGGGGGTCAACTCTTCTCTTTATTCTTCTTCTCCTCAGCGCCCTTTCACTTCACTTTCTCCCGTCGTATGGAAAATAAAGAACACACAGAGGTAACAGATTTGAGCTAATTTTTTACCCTCAGATCCTCGCCTGCCATAGACATCCAATTCTGAGCCCTGAGGTGGTACTGAGGCTGGTACTCAAGGCCCCCATACTGTAAGTTACCTTCATCACGGGACCTCGTCACTGCAATAGACAAGTAACTAAGACAGATGAACACACTTCGGGACCTCTCCCACTGGGCAATTTTGTGACACTAATATTGGTGTGTATTTGTATAAATCTAGATGGATAATATACCAGGCTGGGTACACACCTGCACAGCGTATTGCTGCCCTGAAGACCATGGGCTATTGTAATACAACCTTAAATGTTTGTGTTCCTAAATCTAGCCTTGGCATCATGGCATACACCTGTTCTCCCAGTACCTAGGAAGCTGAGGCAGAGGCTGGTAGATCCTAAGTTCATGGCTAGCTATAGAGTAACACCCTGTTTCAAATAAGTAAGTTTTTTTAATTAATTAATTTATTTATTTATTAAAGATTTCTGCCTCCTCCCCGCCACCGCCTCCCATTTCCCTCCCCCTCCCCCGATCAAGTCAAATAAGTAAGTTTAAAAAAAAATCAGTGTCTGGCACTGTAAACCTAGTGAAAACACATGGCTGAGGGAGTCAGGTTCTGGGAGGGAATTGCTGCTTGTTTAGCTGAATTGGCACCACATCAGACTACTGTGTGAGCATGTGTTTATATCCATAGTCGAACGCCTTGCTCAGAGAAGCCTTGCTTTATGGCAAACAGGAGGTGTTTGGCTGTTCAAGGTGCTGAGGATAACTGACAGCTGTGTGCTCTGGCCTAAACAGAAGAGCTAGGCCACGCCGTCTAAGGCTCTGTGAACCCAACAGAACGGAGGCAGACGAACTTAAGAGGTAGACAACAGGAAGATGGTTAACACCATCTGGGCCCCATGCAGCCATTGCAATCACGAACTCAGCGACCAGAGTCACCTGTACTGAGCACGTCCAAAGCTGGCCTTGCTCATTGTCAGTCTTGGGTGAGGGTTGCCTACCTGCCGGACCTTGGGCTACCAATAGATTCTGGGAGATCAGGAGCCACTGTTGTCAGTTGTGCGCATTGTTAAACCCATCTGCTCTAACTGGCAGCTCCAAATCCATGGTCACACAGACAGCCCTGGTTAAATTCAGGGGTTCAAGAAGCATAACATGGCATGACCGTGGGAAAGCCATCTGTAGGCAGGAGGAGTCTTAGCAGTGGTAGGTGAGAGGCGTCAGGTGGGACTAATTGGAAAGCATTATATACATTTATGAAGTTGTCAAAGAACAAATTTAATTTTTAAAAAAATTAAAAAGAAGAAAAAGGTTTCAGTAAAAGGTTAAAGGATATTTGAAACACAAACTAACTTTTTAGTTTTATTCCCTCTATCAATTTTACAAAACTTTATCCGCTGAGTCCTATCTCCAGTCCCAGCCTTGAACTCTTGGTTCTTCTGCCTCAGACTCCCAAGTGCTGGGAATGCAGGTGTGTCTGGCCACACTGAGCTTCGCGGGGTGCTGGTGAGCAACCTCAGGGCTCGCTACAGCTCCAGCCCGTTTCTGTTTTTGAACTGTTAAGATAATGAAATGCAGACAGTAGCTATGGCTCAGTGGGCCTCGGGTCCAGCATTCCCCATAGCAGAGAGCAAACGCTGCACCCCCCGACCACTCGGACAAACTCTTAGCCTTCTCACCAGCCCTGCTTCACTACATTTTTCCTATCCAGCCTTTTGCTTCCTCTCTTTAAAACTATCTCAAAGCTGTTGGTGGTGGCTCTGAGACCAAGGGCGACTACTTTAGTGCTAGATCAGCACCACCTCCAGGCACAGACTGTCTCCAAAACAAAACATTATCTCAAGAATGACTCCATAAATGCAACCACTCCACTCAGAATTCTAGCAGCTCAGCAGCCACGTTTCATTTTGGAGGAATTCCTGTCCTGGCACGTCACACCGCAGCCTGTGTCACTGTAAACTTTCCTGGATAAAATGTGCAGGAGTTTTTCACCTCCTCCTCCTCCCTCACCATTTACCCTTACATTTAACATAGCATCTTTCACCTTCAGAATCGTTCACTGCTTTATTTACTGGGTTGGGGCATGTAGGTGCCATGGCGTGAGTGCAGAAGTCAGAAGACAACTTTCAGGAGTCTGTGGTCTGCTGTGTGAGCTCTAGAGGTCAACGGAGGTCATAAGGCTCGGCAAGGAAGTGCTGTCACCTGCTGGATCTCACAGACCCTTTGAAGATCTTAATTTGTATAGTTGAATAAAGTTGTATACAACCTTATAGTATTTTTGAAAACAATATTGGTATGTATTTTTTTAAATTAATAAAGGGTACATCATAGTTGTGGATTATTATATACTAAGAAAAATAACCTATTTTAGGTCTGAGGGATAGCTCAGTCAGTAAAATTATTGCATGTGAGAACAAGGATCTGAGTTCGATTCCCAGTACTCATACGGCATGGCATAGTGTAACCTGTAACCCTGGCTCTGGGTAACAGTGACCAGGATCCCTGGGGCATAGCGGTCAGCTCAGTCTACTTGGCAAGCTCCAGGCTAATGAAAGACCCTATCTGAAAACACTCAGACCCTATCTGAGGACTAACACACAGGTCAACTGATCTCTGGCCTCCATATATATGTGGACACGCGCGTGCTCACTTGCACACACACACACACACTCAAAAATAACTTGTTATCTCAGCATGGAAGCACACACGTTGAATCTCTGCACATGGGAGCTGAGACAAGCAGGTTGCTGTCACTCAGAGGTCAGCCTATTCCACATATTAAGTTCCAGGCCAGCTAGAGCTACACACTGAGGTCTTATACCAGAAAAAAATGTAATATGTTGAAATATATATTTATAAAGTTATAGCCTCATATTTTAAACAATTTGAAGTATAAACTGCATTTTCTCTATATTTCTCCATAAAGGGAAATCTGCTTTCCCACCCTCCACACAGACACACACACACACACACACACACACCTGTTTGTGAAGACAGATAGCCATACTACTTTATATATCATAGAGTAAAAATTATGTTCGCTTTGACTTCGTGAGACTGAGGAAAGCATTCCCGAAACATGAGAAGAACAGCATTCCCTTCAAGGCCATTTACTGAGTCCAATCACTTACACTAATTCCATCTTATCCATCACAACATCCCAATGACAGTTTCCTAAAAATAAACAAGAGGAGGCTTTTCAACCCCTGCTCCCAAGACAGACCAACAATGGCCGAGTGATGGAGTGATGAGTTAATGTGGACTTCAAAGCCCTGATGATTTCAAGGCCACAGGTGCCAAGCACCACACAGAAGGGAAGAGATGCAATAAAGGAGTGTGTGTCTTGCTTAAAACATCCTCAGATGACTGTTCTGAGCTAACCAGACTACACACTTGCACTGGTAAGCCATAATATCCTTGGATATGTGTGTTCTTTTATCTATCTATCTATCATCTATCTATCTATTAAAAAACAATCTTTTCTCATTTTACATACCTATCCCAGTTTCCACTCCCTCTCCTCCTCCCACTCCCTCCACTTTCCCCTCACCCCACCCACCCCATCCAGTCCTCAGAGAGGGTAAAGCTTCCCATGGGGAGTCAGCAAAGTCTGACGTGTCACTTGAAGTAGGTCCAAGGCCCACCCCACTGAAGTTAGGCTGAGCCAGGTATCCCTCAAGGAGAATGAGCTCCAAAAAGCCAG
Organism: Neodon shergylaensis; assembly: GCA_025134845.1. NCBI lineage: Eukaryota > Metazoa > Chordata > Mammalia > Rodentia > Cricetidae > Neodon > Neodon shergylaensis. The sequence continues at coordinate 3,298,858 of JABTXL010001223.1, forward strand.
TTCAGGCAGTAGGGATTAATCCTGGTCCCACTGCCAGTGGCCCCACAGACTGCCCCGGCCATACAACTGTCACCCACATTTAGAGGGCCTAGTTTGGTCCTATGCTGGTTCTCCCACTGTCAGGCCGGAGTTGATGAGCTCCCACTAGCTCAGGTAAGCTGTTTCAGTGGGTGTCCCCATCATGGTCTTGATCTCTTTGCTCATATTCTCACTCTCTTTGACTGGACTTTGGGAGCTCAGTCCAGTGTTTCACTGTGGATCTCTGCATCTGTTTCCATCAGTTGCTGGCTGAAGGTTCTATGGTGACAACTAAGATATGCATCAATCTGATTACAGGGGAAGGCCAGTTCAGGTTCCTTCTCCACTATTGCTTAGGTCTTAACTGGAGTCATCCTTGTGGATTCCTGGGAATTTCCCTAGTGCCAGGTTTCTTGCGAGCCCATAATGCCTCACTCAATCAAGGTATCTCTTTCCTTGCTCTTCCTCTCTGTCCTTCCTCCATCTGGACCACCCCGTTACCTCATGTTTTTTTAACATATGAAATGCATGCTTTCTTTTTGTAGAAAGAACAAACATCTCTAATAAGTAGCTTTCCTGAATTTGTTACACTGTAAAATTATTTTAGCTATACAAGGACTAGTAAATTCAACATTTTTTAAAGATTAAAAAAAATGTATATGTTTTTCCTGCATGAATATTGGTGCATCACTTGAGTGCCCAGTGCCACAGAGACCAGAACTGGAGTTCCAGAGGGTTCTGAACCACCATGTGGGTGCTGAGAACCAAACCCAGGTCCACTTGTAGGAGCATCAAGTGCTCTTAACCTCAGTCCTCTCTTTCCAGCCCCTAAAATGAACATTTTTAAAATCAAAGCAGAAGGAGAGCACGAGCAAGGAACTCAGGACCACGAGGGGTGCACCCACACACTGAGACAATGGGGATGTTCTATCGGGAACTCACCAAGGCCAGCTGGCCTGGGTCTGAAAAAGCCCGGGATAAAACCGGACTCGCTAAACATAGCGGACAATGAGGACTACCAAGAACTCAAGAACAATGGCAATGGGTTTTTGATCCTACTGCACGTACCGGCTTTGTGGGAGCCTAGACAGTTTGGATGCTCACCTTACTAGACCTGGAAGGAGGTGGGTGGTCCTTGGACTTCCCACAGGACAGGGAACCCTGATTGCTCTTTGGGCTGATGAGGGAGGGGGACTTGGTTGGGGGAGGGGGAGGGAAATGGGAGGTGGTGATGGGGAGGAGGCAGAAATCTTAAATAAATAAATAAATAAATAAATAAATAAATAAATAAATAAATAGAAAAAAAGTACTCTCACAATTTAAATCAGAAAAATTTAACACTTTACTATTACTATTAATTCAACATTTAACAAATAGAAATTGGGCACTTATTACATTGTGAAGAATTACGCTTCCTCTAAATTTATATAGCTTTGTAATCTATTCTACTGCTGCCACTGAACCACAGCCCCAGCCCCAATAGCTATGGACATTATTTTACTACTAGAATAATTGTCTACTAAAAAGAGCTCTAACTGAAAGCTAACTGTGTTCATAAACTCTTTGTTTGCCTTGGGGAAAATGTTTACTCAGAAAGACTGTAGTAACTGCTGGTTCACGGCAGATGTGGTGTGAACAGCGCAGGCCTGTTGTTCCAGCACTCCTGGGAGGCAGGAAGAACGACTGCCATAACCAACCGAGACACACAGGAATCCCACACCAGCCGGGGCTGCACAGTGAGGCCCTACCTCGAAACAGACAAAATAAACACACACAAAACAAACCAACACAAACAAACCACACAGTAGTTAGATACTGTGGGTCTTTTTTTTTTTTTTTTTTTGGTTTTTCGAGACAGGGTTTCTCTGTGGTTTTGGAGCCTGTCCTGGAACTAGCTCTGTAGACCAGGCTGGTCTCGAACTCACAGAGATCCGCCTGCCTCTGCCTCCCGAGTGCTGGGATTAAAGGCGTGCGCCACCACCGCCCGGCTGATACTGTGGGTCTTGAATGTGAGCTACAGCCATTACTCCAAGACTTTAGCTCTTTCTATTTCTAAGAGAATTTCCATGACGTTCATAGAGATACTGTGACTACCTCAACTCTCTGGCATTTTTTAATTTTCCATTTGCAACTAACATTGTAGCTGTTTCCAACAATTCCACTCTCAAGTGTGTACTGCAGTGAATGTAGTCAGCTCTGCCCACACACAAGTTTGCTCACAGATGTTCATAGAGTCATTATTCATACAAGCCACTGAGAGATATAACCCAAAGGCCTAAAACATCTACGAAGAGGTAAACAAAATGGTATCCCACCCGTGTACTTGATCTGCCACTGAAAGGGATGAAGTCACTGATAAGTGAGAGAAATCACATAAAAGAGCCATATGTTGATTGATTCTGTTTATATGACATATTTAGGACAAAAAAAATCTATCACGAAAAGCAGATGGGTGCTTCAGGAGCTGAAAGGGAAGAATGGGGAGTGACATGAGCTTCTCATGGGAAAGAGACATAAATGTACTGAGTCCATTAACATACACTAGAAAAGGGCATGAAGAAGCCAGGCATAGTTCCAAGGTCAGAGGCACTTTGTGTGCAGGAGGCTCCCAATCCAGTCATCAATACCAAAAAAAAAAAAAAAAAGGGAGGGAGGGGGATTAGTATAAATGCTATCTTATGAGAATTGTTTCAATAAAACCTCAAGCTATATGCTTATTATAACTTACAAAGAATTTCTAAATCAATTTACATTCTACTAATTTTATAGGGCCCAATATTCATACATAAATATATATTTATAAATGAATATTCATACATAAACATATATGAATGAATATGCATCATTCTGAATGTTGTTTTACAAAAAAACTATCTCATAACATCACTTTTGATAGACATAAAACAGAAGGCAGAATAATTTTTAAATGTAAATATATTTAAAAAATTAAAACACCTAAGAAACACAATCTATATACATGAAAAAGTAAGATATTTATATGCATAACGACTAAGAGCAACATGACCCGTGAGCAGCAGTAGTGTCTAGTCTATCCATATTTGATTTAACATATAGTGGTAGCTCACTGTTCTTAGGGAAATTATGTAAGGTACATATAGCATGTTATGAGGATAGAAGACTATAAATGGAAAATTAATGCCAGGTAGCAGTATTTTCTCTAAAAACAAATGTTATTAAACAAATTATCATAAACTAATAAACAAAATGAGCTTATTGTATTTAGTTCAAGATATATAGTCAAAGTTGCATAAAAGTACAGGTGGCCATTTAACAATGGTCAGTTGCTAAAATATCAGTAACTCGGGTTATCGGGAGTTCCTCGGGTTATTGGGAGTTCCTCGGGTTATTGGGAGTTCCTTGGGTTATTGGGAGTTCCACAGGAGATAAACTGCTGTTCATTTTCTTTCATGAAGAGGGCGGCTCTAAGAACACTGCAACCATACTCTTAAGAAATGCGACAGCACACGAGCGGTCACAATGGAGAACCGCGCCCATCAGTACTTTCTTCTACTGGTACCAGCCCGAAGGAGCATTTCTGAAGGTGGCCTGGGTCACATTTCCACGTGACCTTGTCTTTTATTCTCCCCCACATATTACATGTACAGGTAAGAATTTTAATTTCTACTAGGGAAGTCTATCACATTGATCATTTAAAGACACACACAGTAAAGTACTCGGGCGATCTAGGACTTTACTAGAGGTATATCTACTGACCACAAAACCAACTTTTACTTATAAATGAAATACTAAAAGTTTCTGATTTGGGAGAAATGAAATACAATACAGTAAGTGATTTTTTTCTTCAGCTCTGCTGTAAAAATCCACTTTGCCTATTTGACCCGTCTCTATCCATGCACTTTAATGAACCCTCGGAGGCGTTTACACAGCTCTATAGAGAATGCACATCAGTCCATTGCCATTCATTTTATATTTTCAGTGTCTTATCAAAATATGGATAGCAAGGTTCTTCTCATTCTATGAGGCAGGGAGATGCTTCCTAAGGATCTCTTTGGATGATGACGATATGACATCTGGGAAGGACACATCAAACTCTATTAACAGGTCACCACGCTGGTCGGGGTTTTTTGGAAACGGCAGCCCATATCCAATAATTCTTCTCCTCATCCCAGGTTTCACAATATCACTGATTGACATAGGTATGTTTCTTCCATCCATTGTTGGCACATTAATTGAGCAACCACACAGTGCCTAAAGTGGACCAAATAAAATGAAGTTAATAAACTTCCAAACTGGACAATACAAGATCTTGCTGGGTGGTAAAGGATAATACCATGAAGGTGATATTTTAATTTCCAAAAGGATTACAACAGTTATAAAATCTTTTCCCTGTTCTAGAAAATCCATTCAAGAGAAGCATAACCAGATGATACCAGAGACAGAATAGAAAGGAGAAAAGAAAGGAGAAGCAACAGATGTCTTTCACAGTGCCTTAGGAAGCAAACAGTTTGAAGCCGTCAATATTCAAGATGCAGGAGTTTGAATGGAAGAAAAGGAAGATCTCAGAACTGAGCAGAAGCAAGACCTGCTTCTCTAGAAGGCCTTGAGTGTCTATTAGATGCTTTACAGTTCCTGTTGAACCACTGAGGGACCACGAGCCAGGACTTCACCACCAGAAATGCACAAGGAACTCAGAAACATATGAATGAGTTAGTGATGTCAACGGAGTAGAGCATGAACAGAAAGGTGTGGTAGAGGTCTCGTGACAGAAAGGACACACGGATCATCCCTTATCGACTGGGACTAGCAAGGGTCTAAACTAAACAAGGTCTGCACTGCATCAGGCTGAGTGAGCACAGAGTGTAGCTCTGAGTCACAGAGAAACTATACAAAGGAAAGACAGCACACTCAGGGAAAGGAAAACATATTTGGGGGTGGAAGTCACATTTCTGCCTTTTAAGATAGTTTGAAACACATGGTAAGGATAAAGAATTTAAACAGGGACATGACCCCATTTCATGGGGTACAGCTGACTCTGAGAAGCAGTGCACATAAGGACTCCAGGGCTGCAGTAAAGTGGTGGTATTATACATCATGTAATATATTTATTATACTTTAATACTTGTTATATAAATCTTACTCCAAACTAATCATTTCAGAGCTGTATAAACCAGTGGTTCTCAACCTGTGGATCGCGGGCCCTTTATGAGGCTAGTCAGAAGGCTCTTTCACAGGGGTCTCTGAAGACCACTGCAAAACATAGGTATTTAATTTATGATTCATAACAGTGCCAAAATTATTGTTATAAAGTATCAAGAAAAATAACCACAACATGAAGAACTGTATTAAAGGACTGCAACAATCTATTAGAAAGGTTGAAAACCACTGGTCTAAATGGATTAAAGAGATGGGGTTTCCAAATGCAGATCTCACAGACCAGAACCTAAAACCAGACAAGAGCTAACCCAACCCCAGCCCATGGAGTAGCTAATCAAGCTCGCACTAAAACTGACGTTTAAATAGTTAACGTCAGCAGCTAAATTTAGAAACTGTGTTGTCATCCCTAAGAGCTGCAGTGGTAGCACTTCCTAGACAACTGTTACGAGGAGGGGAACAGAGGAGGGAAACGAGGAGGGAAGCCAGCTCCTGTAGGAGAGTTCCCTACAAGCTATCAGCAGAATCAGTCTAACTTACCTCCCGTAAACTGATTTTAGCGGTATAAACTATATTTGATCCATCTCTTTTAAACTTGGGATGTTCTTTATCTTTAATAATAAAAACAATGTCTGCTGGGATACTGTTTGGTGTTTCGTCACCTTCCCTCGGAAAAGTAATTTTGGTGCCTTCTTTCCACCCTTTTTTAATCTCGATGGTGAGAATTTTGTCCTCAGATCTGTAACTCCTTCCATCAGGGTTTAATCTTTTTCGAGAGATCTTCATCCGTTTGGTGCAGCCACTATATATTTCTTCAAGAGATACTCTAAGTTCATGAATAACAGGAGGGTCTTGCTTGAGACGGGAGGGTCCCACAGAATTCCTGTCTCTTGGATATCCATTCATGCTGAATCCAAAGGCACTAAAGGGGTCTCCGTCTATCTCCATCTCTTCAGAATCTCGACCTCCACCCATCCGTCTTCCAAAGAAAATTTCAAAGGGGTTGGAGCCTCCAAAAAAGGCTGCAAATGTGGCATGAGGATCCCCATGAAAGGTGTACCTGAAGGTACCTCCTTGTCCATCAGTACCTCCTGCTCCTCCTTTCAACCCTGGTGAAGAGATAAGCATGATTAGGAAAAGGGTGGAACGCCAGACAGGTGACCATTATGGCCAGAAACATCATTATAATTAAAAGGAATAGTTACACAGCTTCTGAGGAGCCACCCTAAGTTAGAGGTTTAGCTTTCATATCCTCCAAATTCTTAGCTTTAACAATTTCTTTTTGAATCTTTGTTTCATAATAAATATGAAAAATAAAAGGAAACTGAGAATCCCTTACCTCAAAAGCTACTGTTCCAGAATACTGAAGTATTACAAATTTAAAAGTTTTAAAGATGTGTATTAAGAGGAATTTAATAATCAACAAATAACCTAAATCCTTAAGTGCCACTATAACTAATTGATGCAATCAATGATAAGTAATATAATATTCATACTAAGTAGCTCTATTTCATTTCTTTTTCTGATTTTTAAGATTTTATTATTATTATTTTTAACTATGTGTAGGCATGTGTGTCTGTATGTGGGTACCATGAAGGCCAGAGGCATCAGATCCCTTGCAGTTAGAATTAGAGAGGGTTGTGAGCCTCCTGACATGGGTGCTGGGAATAAGCTTGACTCTTAAGTGCTCACCAATCTCTCCAGCCTCCAGCCAGATCTTTTACTGTTTAAGAACTAAATAGAACTAATTCTTGGGAACAAGGGAAAAAGAACTCTAATAAAGAGGACAGTATGGAAAATGTTTTTGTGTACACTAGATTATTATCATCTAAGATAACAAGACTCCTTAGGTCTACCTTATTGCATCCTGACTCAAAGCATTTAAACCCAGGACTGAAATCAAGAGCCTCAGGTCTTTCTAGCATGTAACCTGGGCTAGTTATTTCTGTCTGACAGCAGTACCGTGACCTTTTGCCCAACAAAGTAACATGTAGCTGACAAAGATTACATAGCATTTCTACCACATCCCAAAAGAAGATTCAACTAAAACCCACAAAACAACATAGTGATGTTTTAGGAGGCCAATCTTGGCAAAGATTTCTATCATTGGAAGTGAAGTTTCTAGAGAAGCCTTAGAAGAATTCCTAACCAAAAAGTAAGGAGGGAAAGGAAGATTACAAAACTATGAAAAACTAGTTTAAACTGGGAGATTCTTACATCCCAAATTGATTTAAGGGCAGGGAAAATATGTTGCTAATTTTTGCATTGCTCATACACATGGGGTTGAAAATGACAGGCACTCCAGTCTACTGAATGAAGAAAATCAACCAATTTTTAAAGTCCTCCTAAGTTGAAACTAAAGAAGGTGTTCTGAGGATCAGCCTGAAGATAAAGCAAAAGAAAATAACACATGCAACATGAGATGTAATCATTGTAAGTTCCAAAAAGACTTAATTTTCATATCTTACTGTATTGTTAAAGGGCACACGCACACAGACAGGCAGACAGGCAGACAGACAGACAGAGTGACACACACAGAGTTAGGGGGAAGAGAGGGAATATGAGTGATAAATCCAAATAGTAGTTGGGGTTTTCCTTGTAGAAGTGGACTGACAAGTCTGGGGTGGGCGTGGTTAAAGTGCAGCTCATTCAGTCTTCCTCTTATAATTTTTGTTAGTACAATTGCAACTCCAAACGTGAAAAAGTTAATGACAGACTTTCTTAGATGACAGAGGAGTGTAGAACTCAAAGTCAGGACAAGGCAACTAAATGAGGACCTAAGTTACTTCAATCATTGTGTCCCTCCTCCCAGAGATCTCACAAAGTTAACAGTTAACAATTGGGTGAATGAGCTTGCCTACCCTTAGCTCTCTAAAAGGCGAAATCTAAATGCTTAGGGCACATAACAGAAAAAAAAAAAAGAATAACATTTTCAGTATTACATCATAGGTTTGGCTTTTCTCTAAAACCTCTTCCCTTTCTCCCAAAAATGGTAATTCAGTCAGTATTATAGTCTGTGAGAAAATTTACACACAGCTGAAGTGACTTACTCATCACAGCCGAAAAAATGCAGCCTTGGGATTTTTCTAGACATAGAATGGTCAACTATATAGGTCAGATAAAGAATGAAGCTACTTTAATAATGAGAAAATCCTACCAAAATGCCGCTGTAATATGGCATGAAGTTTTTGCTGTCTTCTGCACTGCCAAACACTTGATTCCAACAAGCACATCGTTGGCTAGATAGTTAACCTTAATCCTGTACACTGCAACTCCAATAAAAACAGTCAGTATCCAGCTGGATTCCCTCTGCGCTGAAATGCTTTCTAGTTTCTCGTTTTCTGAAACGACCATCTAGTCAGGAAATGGACTCTAATCCCACTTCTGCCTGAGCCTGAGATCCAGTAGCCAATTTAATATGCAAAACAAATATATTTTGGGGACACTACTCATAGCAATGACTTCTATTACTTATCTGACAAAAAATTAAGAAAAGAAGAAATACTAAAGAATTGAATTTGCAAAGGAGAAATGATGGGGTTTACTAATTTTTACTTCAAGGAGACAGAATGTATAAAACTTTTTGACTTGTAGCAAGACTTCAGAGTTATAGAACAAGAGCCTTTCAACAGTTCAGCTCACAAGAACTGAGTAACTTACATATCTCCAGAACACTGAAAACAAAGAGGTGCAGCCGACTAACTGCATTAAAGAGAACAGTAGACTAGATGAAGGCTAATATAGCAAAGACTTAAGTTTGAAGACATAAAAGAACTTCCAGCAGCCAAAGAAAATTAGTGAGTAAGCAGTAATCAACAGGCAGAGGAGGAGGAAAGGGAGTCACAACACCAGAGCCCTCCAAGGTGTGTTTTGAGGAGAAATTTTACTTCTTTATTTTTTACATCTTAAAATTGCATTTATTGTGGTCAGCCGGTTGGTCTGTGGGCACATGTGTGCCATGGGATGCATGCAGAGGTCAGAGGACAACTTTCAGGATAGGTCCCAGGGATTGAACTCAGGCCAACAAGCACCTTTACCCAGTGAGTCATCTCTCTGGCCCAATAGAGAAAAAGAGTTTAAGTGTTTAACACAAACTTCTGCTCATGTCTGCTTAGCCAAACCTAACACTTTAGGGCAGAGAATATGTCAGAATCCATTCTTAAATTTCTGTAGTCCCATGATTATTTTCAAATGTTTCAGGTGTGGAGAGACCTGATCTATTATTTAATATGCAGACTACATGACAAAGCTAACTAGTATGCAGTTCAAGTGTAAAGAACTTACACAGTTTTACCACTGCCGCCATTCTGAAGCATTCTCTGCTTCTTACAGCTGACACCTACCTCTCCCTCCAGCCCCAAGCAATCTAGCCCAGCTATCTCTATAGAGCTGTCTTCTCGAGACATCTCCCCTAAACTGAGTTACATAATATGTACAGTCTCTTATATCTGGGTTCTTTCACCCAGCATATTTTTCAAGGTCCATCCAGCTGTGATATATTTCATTAAGTGGGTACTTTTAATTGTTAAGAACACCCCATTTGGATATATATGTGTGTGTGTATATATATATGTATGGTTGTTTACTTACTAAACCAGGTGATGCATGCAGGGCCCTCACTAGAGTGGCTGTGAACAATCAGGCACATGTCTTTGTGTGAGCAAATGTCCCCCCCTTATAGATTCCTAGGAATAGAACTACTACAGACCATAGTAACTTTAAAATAGAGCTATTTTATTCAATAAAAAATTCTAAATTTCAAATGTTAAAAGAATTTCACAGCAGGGACAAATCAGATTATCTCATACACTTCCCATAGTTCCTTATTTCTGCTCTCCTAGTTCTAAGATGCTAATGGGTCAGGGAGGAGGCTCTAGGTAGTAAGTCAGTATTTTTGCATTCTTAGAATTCAGTATTATCTTACTACTGTAGAGGGCTATAGACCGAGGACTATGAGTATAGACAATAAGAAAAAGAGAAAGAAAAGGAAAGCTCCTTCATGACCTCACACAGTGTCCCTACGGGAGATGTTTGTGGGGAGGTGCTAAGGATTGAGAGCAGGGGCTCCCACACACTTGACAAGTGTCAGGACACTGAGCTACCCTCCCACCCCAAAGGGTTTAAACTACTGTGTGCTCGTCTACTGAACGGTAAAGAAACGAACCACTTTTCTGTGAGGGAGGAGCTCTAAAAGCTCAACAATTTTCCCTTCCACTGTATTTTCAAACAGCTTACAACTACATAGCATCCCCGAATAATGTGCTGCATGCTGTAAGAGGAGAGTCCTGCCTCCACTCCTTCCCTTGCTTACAACACTCATCTGGGCTAGGAACACCAAGAATGCAAAAAGATCCAGGGCATACAGACAATGCTGATGTAGGTTTTCAAAATTTAAGTCACTTTGGTAATGATCAAAAAAAAAAAAAAAAACAAAAAAACAAAAAAACCAAAGTAGCGTGATGAGGGATCACTCAAGAAAAGCACTGCCAAAAGGGGCCTTAAAGAACTAAGTGTACCATTGAGTGACTTGAAAACTCTAACATCAAACATGTTTAATAAAGCCTGAATCCTACATGGCGTAGTCACAACAGAGATGTGCTTGGAAGGAACCAAATAACCTGCCTTTACCGAGGGGCTTTTATGGGAACTCACAGAATCTCTCCACCTTCTCCAGAGAGGCCAGGGTTCTGGTGATGTCTGGAGGTCCTGCCCGCTCCTGAGACATTCCCATCATGGCATCAGTGGGACCATACTGAGCAGAGAGGCTGAACTGTACACTACTTGCTTTTTTCAGTTACTCATTTTGTAAGAACCTGACCCTGTAGATCCGCACCACTACCAACGGCAGCAGAATAAACCTTAATTCTTGGTACTCTGACCAAGAAAAGGAAGCACGAGGAAAAGAGCCTCCCTACTACTGCACCAAACTGCCAATTTAGTTTGCTTAACGCAAAGTGAGTGGTCACTGCGTGGCTGTTTGAAGGATTTATTTCTGATTAGGGAAATCCAATGTTTAAACGCTATAAACAAAGGGGAAACAAAGCTGTTTCTATAGCCACGGTGACTTGGAAGACATTTGGGGGGAAAGTAATGAAAGAGAACGTTAGTCCCAATTTTAAGATTTGAAAGCCCAAACCCTTATGAATTAAAGCAGTGCTGCTGCTGACTGACGGTGTCTAAGTCCTACTTTGTGTGTGCCGCTCATGGAGATGCTGGACAGACCTGAGCTAAAGCCGGAATGGTAAAAGGAGACTATCAAAGGTCTCTAGTGCACTGAGCTAACTTCTGCTCTCAGAGGCAAGAAAAAAATATGACTGAGGGAAAGGGAGCTGCCTGTCACGCTTTCCTGTTCACACGGCAGGGAAATTCTGAAAGGAATAGTTAGCTAAAAGAAAATCAGTCAGTGCTCTAACTAGGTGGCCATTTTAGGTTTTAAAAAAAATTCTGAGATCTTGTTCTCCTGGCACACAATTACTGTTTACAATTAAGCTAAAAAACTTGTCCTGGTATTTTATGACATCAGGGAAATTCTTTCTTCTCTAGGCAAATTGCCAAAAACAACTAGAAGCTAAATGCCTGTGCCTTCTGCGTCTAAGACACACGGCTCCGTCTTGCTCAGTCTCACTAGATTGCTCTACAAAGGCAAAAAACTTCTTGTTTTTTTCTGAATAAAATATAAATGTCACAGAACTGAACTGCCAATCTTAAGATTTTAAATGACCGAAGATTCTATTAATTTTAACAAAAAAAAATCCATTAAGAAAGCAAAACAGGTTGCATAAGACTCTTAAACAATTCATTCCTCAGTACAGGAATTTAAGGCTTCTTTTAAAATATAAGATGCTAAAACTCTAAGTCTGCAGTAGAATATATATAATACAGTATTGTTTTTCAAAAAAACCCAAAAGACAAACATGAGCATTTCATTCATAGCTCACTCAAATAACCAAGAATTAGATCTTGTTATTACCAGTCATTTTTCTTTTTATTCTAGGTATATCTGACAATCTAATTTAATGATAATCAGAAAGCTGAGAGACAGAAAAGAGGTAAGATTCGGAGCCAAGGGACAGAAATGTGCAGCTTACCTTCTTCTCCAAACTGATCATAAATCTCTCTCTTTTTAGGGTCACTCAATACTTCATAAGCCTCTGCGACCTCTTTAAATTTCTCCTCTGCTTGAGGGGATTTGTTCTTGTCCGGATGAAATTTGAGGGCTTGTTTTCGGTAAGCCTTTTTAATATCTTCATCTGTAGCTCCTTTTTCAATTCCCAAAATTGAATAATAGTCTTTCCCCATTTCGAATGCCTTGAAATGAACTTAGATTTTCCTTTGTAAAAGAAAACAGCGTCCCCAGTCTTAGCAATACAACGATTCCGAAAGAATGAAGCAAGCTGGGTGTCTTAAAAGTTAAAGCAATCAGCGATTGAGCTCAGCTGTCTGGAGGCAGCAGGCAGCGTCTCTATTAATTCCTTCCCCCAGCAGCTCACTTACAGATAAATATACACCACACCAGAGCCGGCCTCCTTCTAGACCCTCCCATTTTCACTACGTGTCTCTGTACTTTCTAGAACAGCAAATGCTACAGGACGTCACTTTCCCAGCGGCCTCTAGGCAAAGTGCTGGGCTGTGTCCCTCCTCCTCCGTGATTAACTATTCCCTTTCCTCTGGCTCTACCATTTTATTTCCTGTGGATTTAGCAAACCAGTATTTCAGCACAGAATGTGGTAACTGCCGACGTAGTTACTCCATTAGAGGTAAAAAGGCAACAGAAATAATTATAGCCATTAGGTATCCCACGTTAAAGTAATTATAGAGATAGAAAAGCCCTGAATTCACTGTAGGTATTCCAATCTCAAGTTACCTGCTTGTAAGATATACAGAACTAAAATACGAAGTGTTTACACTTAGTCTTCAAACAATTTGGGTCATTTTCAAAATTCCTAGGGTCTATCAGTCTGAAAAGGTGAGGAAGTCACTATAATAAAATTTCACATGGTAAAAAGGCTATAATAAAATTGAAAAGCAGAATTTTAACGTAAGTGACTGGAGAATGATTTTAACTAGTTTTTGGTAATATTTAATAATTCACTATTTGTAAAAGCTCACTGTCTGTGTTCATTACAAGTGAAGCAGATCCCACTCTGAGGGTCACTGTTTCCCTACTGCAGAAAGGAAAGGATCAGATTTCAACAGGCTCGGTGCAGAGTAAATCTAACCCTGATCAACCCAAAATCTGAATGCTACTCACAAGAGGCAGCAAGGTAACAACTACATCAAAAACACATTTCTCCTCATTTTAAGTATATACTTACTGACAAAGATTTTTGAAAACATGGGGAAGAATTCTCCCTTTTTAACATTCCCTGTTATTATTAATACATTTTCTTTTAATTCTTTAAAAAAATTGTTGCTATTTGCTGTAATTTTTTAACTAACGAAGTTTAAATCATATTTACATTTATATGCACGTGATGCATTCTCCTACAATGTATCTTGAATAAATATGAGAATATTTTTTGTATGTAGACAACTCATCTTTTATCTCTTATATGGGTTTCCAATCTTGTCTCAACATGTTCCCACTTCTAGGTGAACATTGAAACTCCAGGCCTTGGGTGTAGTTACAAGACTTTCACTACTGAGCTGGACTCCAGCCACCATTTCTGCTATAATATTGAAAAGATGGATTGCTAAGACAGTGTCCAAATATATACTGTATTTAAAAACCCTCCGTGTTTGGAAACTTGAAGGGGGCGCAGCTAAAAGGAAAAGGAAATGGACAAACATGCTAAGAGACTGAAAACTTGGTGGCAATGGAACCGCCCCTGCTTGCCAACGCTCTGATGACTCAGCACTTCTGCAGGCTTGCTTTTGCTGCAGAGCCATGACTTCCTAGGTCTGAAACCTCCCACAGCACCTTGCTGCTGGGAATCTCTCACGTGCCTCCCACGGTCAGAGCTGAGTGAGCTAGCTCACATTTTTTCATCTACCAAGAAATATCAGTATCAAAAAACTTTTTTTCAAATCCAAAGAATCTGGGAGAAAAAGTCACCATGAGACTGCTATTTTGAAAATGCACACACCACCATAGTAAATTATAAATATCTACATGCTAATACAGGTGTGTGTGTGTGTGTGTGTGTGTGTGTGTAGCTCTAGCAGAGAATATGAAGAGAAACAATTAGTAACTGACATTCTTCCCCCCCGTAAAATTAAAAGGTTAATATATTTTTGTCCAACTATTAAATCAGAGCTTGCACTTATGATTTTCACTTTCCCATTAACTGGTGGGATGCCATGAAGCTGCAATTCTCTCATTTTTATTATAAGTAGCGAGGCCAGATGTCTCTCTCCAGTAATCTCAGTACTCAAGAGCATGAATCTACTCTCTATCAAAAGCTTAAATGTGGTGACTTTAGCAACACTAACAGCAACCAGATTGTTGTGTACAACAGTATGTTGAAGGGAAATGCCACTCTATTTTGTCTTTTAATCAAGTTTCCTTGCGTGGAATATTATGCTTTAATAATTACAGAAAAGGTATTTTTACACTGAAGATAGCATTTAAACCCCAAAGCCTAGAAGTGTAACACATCATTCCACTGACTCCATCTTCTTCTAATTTGGTATTCCTGCCAGACAAAAACAAATTTCAGCTGTTGTGATGGTTCATGCCGAAATCCCAGCACTCTGAGGCAGCGGAGGCCAGCCTAAGGTGCAGGGTGAGCCAGAGGCCAGTCTGAGCTACGAAAGAAACCCTAACTTTTTCTTCTGAGTCACCAGTCAGTCTCAGTTTATGGTACAGTACAGAGTCTTGCAGGACTGGGCTGACTTCTATATAGGAGAAGAAGGAATTAATTTCAAATTAGGTCACTCAGAAGGCTGAAGGAGGACAATAGCAAATTTGAGGCCAGCCTAAGCTACAGAGAGAAACCCTATCTCAATGAATTAATTCAAATAATCTCAAATACTTGAGAACCAATTACCTAATATTTTACTGATACACTTGTTGAAAACGTTTTCTATAAATACTTAATTTTTGAACAGGTCATGTTCAGTCCTGATGTTTCTCATAGTGAATTTGTATAAGAAAATCGTGACTTCCAGTTCCCTACAATTCCTACCCAAGAATAAGCAATCTTAGGCTCTCGGGTTCCTAATGCTTCTGATAGTTGAGTATCTAACCTCAAATCTAAGTATGTCCAATAGTCATTAAGTCTGCCAAGGTAGTCAGGAATGGCAGTGTACCATAATCTCAGAACTTGGCAGGCTAAGGCCGGACAACTACTACTGAGCTTAGCATAGCCTGGGATGCAGCTTAAGAAAATAAAAGGGGGTCTGGAGAGATGGCTCAGCGGTTGAGAGCACTGGCTGCCCTTCCATAGTTCCTGCATTCAGTTCCCAGCACCCACATGATGGCTCACAACCATCTGTAATGAGATCTGATGCTTTCTTTTAGCGAGCAGGCATACATGCAGGTAGAACACTCTATACATAATAAGTAAATCTAAAAAAAAGAAAAGGAAAAAAAAGAATGGTGTAGATCTCAGTGAGTGGTAAAATGCTTGTCTGCTATGCAGAAGGAAGGAAAGAAGGAGTGAGGGAGGGAAGGAGGGAAATACAAGGTGGTACTAAGGAGAATCTACAATGGTTTAAAACAGTCATTTAAAGCAGATTCTGGAGTCAGGACTTCCTGGATTCAGATTCTGTGTGGCCTGGGATCTAAATTCCGTGTCTGTTTCCTTATCTGTCAGTTGGGTTAATATCAATATCAACTTTACAGGGTTACCATGAAGATTAAACATGATATACAGTGTTTTTAAATATCGTTGACACTGTGACGATTACTTTTATGATTTTATTATATGAAATCCAACAACTTTCAGGAATCAATTATGCCATGCATAACACTCTTACTTATAAAAAAAAGTAAAAACCATGCTGGTGGTGGCAAATGCCTTTGATCCTAACACTACAGGGAATGAGGCAGGCAGACTTCTGCGTTTGAGGCCAGCCTGATCTTCACTGAAGTTTCTACGCTAGCCAAAGCTACAATAGTGAGACCCTGTCTAAAAAGTCAAAACCATTAAACACTCCACACAGCTGGTATCTGTCACACTTTAAGCCGGATTTATTGACTTATAAGCAGAGGTCTCATTGTGCTACCCAGTCTGGGCTCAGGGTCCCAGAGTCAGTCAGATGTGGTACACACCTGTAATCTCAGCACTTAGGAGAGGAAGGCAGAACGATCACGAGTTCAAGACCAGTCTTTGGTTACATAGTAACTTTGAAACCAGCTTAGGCTACCTGAAACAATGCCTCAATACAAAAGAGCACCCAAATCAAACTCCTTTCTCCTTAACCTCCAAAGTAGCTGGGATCATGGAAACACATCTCTTTGCTCAGCAAATATTCTCAAAATATGTTTGATCAATTCTGGAGTCAAAGGATCTCCCCAGCCTCAATTTCTGTCTATACTTCACAGAGCTCAGTCACCCAGGATCCTTCAAAGTTGTCCATTCTGGCTAGAAGGCAAGCATAAAGAAGCTACAAATAAAGCTGGGCATTGTGGTGTACAACTTCTATCCCAGCCCTCTGGAGGAAGAGGCAGGGAAATCTCTATGAGTTCTAGGACAGCCAGGGCTATGTGGACAGACTCTGTCTTAGCTCCTCACCTCAAAGAAAACAAACAACAACAACAAAAATAAATAAAAACACCCTTGAAAACAATGAAATTTATAACATATACATAAATTTTACACTATTTTAAGCTGTACAAACTACTTTGCAGTAGTAGAAGTCTACTGATAAAGTCTGCCTTTCCTCTGGATAGCAGTTTACAAAAACATTAAGCTGCACAGATCAATAACTGCCAGACTGACCTTAGAGGAGTCAGACGTTCCCCATGCTATCATGCTGCAAAAGGGGCCTTTTCAGGCTTTTCTATCTGAATTCCATTCTTTTCTTACACAGCGAATCTCTTCCAAGCCTTTCTGATAACAGCAATTATATAACGGCAGTTTAGAAAATCCTTTGTTATGCCCTCTGATGTCTATGCTGTGTGTGTGCACGTCTGATATTTAAGCAAGAGAGAAATTTTCATAAAGCTTTTCTATAACTATGGTCTAACAACAAGCTATGATATTCTTTTGAATGTTTTTATTTTGGGTTTGAAACAGAGTTTCCCTTCAGAGCAAGTGGGCTCTGAACTCATGGTCCTGCTGCCTCAGCCTCCTGCATGCTGGAATTGCAGGCCGGAGCCATGATGCCCAGAGCTGCTGTGATAACAATAATTAAATAGACATCCCTCCAATATTAGCATAAAAAGAACATTTTGGCCCAGCACACACCTGCACTGGTGCCTTTTTTTTTTTTTTTTTTTTTTCGAGACAGGGTTTCTCTGTGGCTTTGGAGCCTGTCCTGGAACTAGCTCTGTAGACCAGGCTGGTCTCGAACTCACAGAGATCCGCCTGCCTCTGCCTCCCGAGTGCTGGGATTAAAGGCGTGCGCCACCATCGCCCGGCTTGCACTGGTGCCTTTAACTGAAGGAGCAGGGCTGGGTACCACACTCTGTAAAGAGTCCAGAAAGACAAGCAGCTTGACAAGCAGTGCTTACTGACCTCTTTCCTTCTGCTGCTCATGTGTCATGCAGCAGGGACGCTTCTGTCAACAGACTGAACCACACAGATGACAGCAATTACATAAGATTCTGTCGCCTAGTAATATCACAGCCATCTTGTGTTAACATGCTGACATTCACACAATGACAAAATCGCCCATGTCAACAAGATGTGTGATTCTGCTAAGAAGTGTATTTGGTTCTCATCTTGGCCTTGGCCTTTACTCTCTGCACAAATACAAACATGCTTTCAAGTGTACAGTTGACAATTCAGCTCAGTAAAGTGTGGTGCAAAACAAGTGAACAATTTAATCACCAAATAAATACTACTCAGTCGGGGCTGGAGAGTGGCTCAGGGGTTAAGAGTATTTGCTCTTTCAGAGGACCCAAGTTTAGTTTCCAGAACCCATGATGTGACTCACAATCATCCACGTCTCCAGTTTCAGGGTATCCAATGCCTTTTTCTGACTTCCATGGGCACCAGACATGCATGTAGTACTACGCATACACGTAGGCAAAATGCTCATGCATGTATATTTTTTAAAAATACCAATTTGGGCTGGAGAAATGGCTCAGTTGGGCTGGAGAGATGGCTCAGAGGTTAAGAAACTGACTGCTGTTCCGGAGGTCCTGAGTTCAATTCCCAGCAACCACATAATGGCTCACACCCATCTATAATGAGATCTGGTGCCCAGAACACTATATACATAATAAATAAATTTAAAAAAATAAAAATACTAAGTTATTATATGGGTTATAAGACAACTGCAATATAAAAGAAAGACTTGAAATGAAGGTCTAGAGGGATGGCTCAGTGGCTAAGAGCACTTGCTGCTCTTGCAAGAGGACCCAGGTTGTTTTTTGCACCCACAGGATGGCTCACAGCCATTTGTAACTCCAGGTCCAGGGGATCCAACACCTTCTGACCTCTATGTGTACTGCACACATGTGGTGCACACACAGACATTCAGGCAAAAGACTCATCTGCATGGAAATAAAAATTAAGATGGACCTTTACCTCCAGCACTTGAGAGGCAGAGGCAGGCAGGTCTCTGTGAGTTCAAGGCCAGCCTGGTCTACAAATCAAATTACAGGACACACAGGGCTGTTACACAGAAAAACCCTGTCTGAAAAACAACAAAATAAAAATAAAATAAAAATCTTCAAAAAAATAAAACCTTGGAAAGGAGTTGGCTCTGCATACTTAGCTTTGCCACCTGAGTTCTGGTCTGCGTTCTAGAAAAGTCATGCACCAAGTCTTGAGTCCCTTATCTATACAATGACTAACACTTTCTGCCTCATGAGAGGGACCCAAGAATCAGAAAACAGGGGCTGGAGAGCTGACTGCACAGTTAAGAGCACAAACTAGTCTCTTGCAGAGGGCCCGAGTTCAGTACTTCCCAGCATCAGTGTTGGGTGACTTATCCCTGACCAGAACCCAGGCGGTCTGCTGCCTGTGTCTACACAGATGCAGTCAACTGTCACATACTTACACACAGATTTGCAGACACGATTACAAATAAACCTTTACAGGAGCAAGAAAATACATGGCAGTGAAATACTGTGCAGATATTAGCTGTTGTCCTCCCTCCACGCCAACTGGTTGGTATGGAAACGGCTTCAGAATAAACAGGGATGCAGCTCCATGGTAGAATTTGTCTTGCATGGCAAGGTCCTGAGCTCAATCTTTTGGGAAAAAAAAATAGGAGTAGGAAGAGAATGTGAACAATGATTTGAAC
This sequence comes from Neodon shergylaensis, assembly GCA_025134845.1. Lineage (NCBI taxonomy): Eukaryota > Metazoa > Chordata > Mammalia > Rodentia > Cricetidae > Neodon > Neodon shergylaensis. Next base: position 3,318,370 of record JABTXL010001223.1, read on the forward strand.
TTCTGATAGATTCTGAAAGAGAGAGGGAAGGGAGAGGGTTTAACACGTGGATCAGGAACACAAAGTCCGGATGAAGAGATCACAACGCTAGTCTACAGAGGAGGAGGCTGGCCAGGTAAAAGTACAGGAATGAGAAAGACTGGTCAGACCGTTCCAAGTTTCATTGTTATTTTGAAAACTGTGCGTCTATGCTCTTCAAAAGGTACTGCGCTTCAGGGTTGCAGAGGTGGCACTGTGGTTAACAGATTTCCATCTTCTAGAAAACCTCAGTTCCATTTCCACTACCTACATCAGTCAGCTATAACTACAGCATCAGGGGCTCTGACATCCTCTTCTGGCCTCTTCAGGAACAGGCACACACACACACACATACACACACAAAATTAAATAAAACAGAAATCTTATTTTTAAGAGGCCACTTTAAGGTCAGCTTTGTAGGTATAAGCACTTGCTGCTGAGTCTGAAAACCTGTTTCAATCCCCAGGACCCATAAGCACGTGGTGGCACACAGACCCCACGTACACAAACGTATTTTTTAGGTGCCAGTTCAAGTAGCTTGCATAGCATAGAAAAGGCTCTAGCTTCCATCCCCAGTGCTGAAAAAAGAAAAAGGAAGGAAAAAAGCTAATTCTGTCCAACTGTTTGGCCATCCAAATATTAAATGACAATTTATTTTGAAGCTTGTGAAATTATTTTTTGGTTTTCTTAGCAAAGTAATTTTAATGAACATTTTATTAATATTTTAACTGTCCAAAAAGCATTTAGATATTGAACCATTAAGGTCAACAAGAGATAGAATTGTATCAGGAGTGGTTCTCCAGGGACTACTGTCTCTCTTGTCTAAAATATCCAGCAGTCATCACTATAGCTATGTAATTCCAAAAATTTTCAATTTTTGATACTATGTTATTGCTCAATTTTATAATACTTTCCTTATACGAGTGGTTCTCAAACTTCCTAATGCTGCAACCCTATAATACAGTTCCTCATGTTGTGGTAAGCCCCAGCTATACAATTATTTTCATTGCTATTTCATAACTATAATTTTGATACTGTTAAAAATTGTAATGTGAATATCTGTTTTCCAATGGTCTTAGGCAATCCCTGTAAAAGGGTTGGTCAACTCTTGAAGGGGTCATGACCCACAGGGTGAGAAACACTGCCCTATACAAAGCATAATAGAATATATACATCTAAACTGATTTTAATTATCTTCAAAGAGATACGAAGTAAAAATTTAAAAACTTAAAGAACAAGCCTTTTAAAATCACGTGAAAGGCCGGGCGGTGGTGGCGCACGTCTTTAATCCCAGCACTCGGGAGGCAGAGGCAGGCGGATCTCTGTGAGTTCGAGACCAGCCTGATCTACAGAGCTAGTTCCAGGACAGGCTCCAAAACCACAGAGAAACCCTGTCTCGAAAAACCAAAAAAAAAAAAAAAAAAAAATCACGTGAAAGTAAAACTGCTTTAAGACGCTTACTAAAAGCCGGGCGGTGGTGGCGAACGCCTTTAATCCCAGCACTCGGGAGGCAGAGGCAGGCGGATCTCTGTGAGTTCAAGGCCAGCCTGGTCTACAAGAGCTAGTTCCAGGACAGGAACCAAAAAGCTACGGAGAAACCCTGTCTCGAAAATCAAAAAAAAAAAAAAAAGACGCTTACTAAATATTATTACTAAATATTATAACGAGCAGTCAGGACTGGCGCACACCTTTAATCCCAGCACTCAGGATGGGGAGGCAGGCAGATCTGAGTTTGAGGCCAGCCTGGTCTACATAGTGAGTTCCAGAACAGCCAGGGCTATGTAGAAACACAAACAAAATCCACTAGTCATTGGGAAACAGTAATCAGAAATATTCCCTGCTTCAAAAATTTCCTGAATGTGAATAACTTTTTTTTTGAGGAGTACAGAATTTCTTCAAACTGGGACATTTAAATGTTTCCTAATATAATTTCCAAGTAACAATTAGTCCTTCTTTATTACTGTCTTTTAATAGGAAGTAACCCAAAGTTTACTAGGAACTTCAAAACAAAAAGGGAGCTAGTATACTTACCTAGCATCTTGTGATCTACATTATAGTGTTCCTGGAGCGGGGGTGGGGCCTCAGTGGGTAGAGTCCTGTGCAGATCCCCAGCACCCGGTCAAAGCCAAGTGCCTGTACCTGTAAGTTGGGGAGTGTGGGAGGAGCTACAGAGACAGCAGATGCTGGGCGCTTGCTTGCTAGTCTAGCTGGAACAGCTAACTCCTAGCTCTGGGTTCAGTGAGATACTGTCTTAAAAAGAAAGGTAGAGAGTGATAGAAGAAGACATTCCACATTTACCTCTGCCACACACAACACACACACACTTTTTGTTTTGCATTCGATATTTACCTCTGGCAGAGACACAAACACACGCACACTTTTGTTTTGTTTTTACACTTATTTTAAACATCAATTTAGGAAGCCAAAATAAACTGAGATTCTCGATCATTTTATATGTCTTGATACACTGATGACACGCTTATAATAAGTATGTTAAAAGATCACTGTGACATGCAATCCACATACAACTGCCAACAAGACACTATATATTTTGGGGGGACTAAACCTTTGAAATCAGTGTGTAGCCACACTTACAGCGTATCCTGCCACCCTCAAAATGTTTCATACCATTTGTTTAAAAAAAGGATAAAGGGATTTGAAACAAAAGCCAGTACTGTCTTTAAGGTAGTGGTAATGGCTGATTACATATGCTCAGGAGTTGGGGATTTAGCTCAGCAGTAGAGCACTTGTCTGGCAAGAACAAAGTCCTGGGTTCAGTCAGTCAGGGCAAAGGGAAATTGAGGGAAGGAGAAAGACAAAATTACAAACAAAACAAAACAAAGAACCAAATCAAAACCAAGATACCTTCACATGCTTAAGCAAGAAATACTAGCATGATGCTCAATTTAAATTAACACTAGGAAACAGATTGGTGTGGTTTTTCGTTTCTTCATTCCTAGAATTTTTTCCCTCATAAACAGGCAGAGAAGGAATTAAGTGGCTGTGCATAAAGAACTGTAGCTTCGCAGAGTGGTGATGGTGCACACCTTTAATATCTGAGTTCGAGGCCAGCCTGGTCTGCAGAGCAAGCTCTATGAAAGCCAAGGCTATACAGAGAAACCCTGTCTCGAAAAACAGAGAGAGAGAGAGAGAGAGAGAGAGAGAGAGAGAGAAAGAGAGAGAGAGAGAGAGAGAGAGAGCTGTAGCTTCTCAGGCAAGTAGTACAAGGAAATGGTGTTTATGACCCAAGAAGAAGCAGGTGGCGATGGGTTGCCCCACGAGAACATAGGGCTCTTAGCCAACACTGTGACCAACTGGCTGCCCAGCAGGATGTTTAGCTTGCTATGTATTTACAGCTTTAAAACACTTGAATTTAAACAGTAACAAGTTTTACTACAAATCACATTACACCCATACAGGTATAATCAAACTGATGCTACTAAGGAGACTTAACCACAACTCAAAGATTTATTGACAGCTACCAAAAATAAGCAATATGATATTCATAAAAATGAGCAAACCCATGCTAAAGAAATTCTCGAGCCACTATAAAACTGGGTAAGTGATTGCTTAATTCCAAATACAGTGGGCTCAAACTTGCTTTCTGCCTAAAGAGAGCAGATTTGAAATAGAAATTGGGTAAATGTTTTTTAAGTAAAGTGTTTATTGGCCAACAATATAGCTCAGTAGGTCAAGGTGCTTGCTACCGAGCCTGATGGCCCGAGTTGAATCACCAGAACTCACAGGAGAGGAGCAGAAACAGCACTCTGACCTCCAACATTCATGCCTCAGCCCACACACCTATCAATATACACAAAAAGAAATGAATGTAGTAAAAAACAAACATATAGTCTTTTGGTTATCTGAACAAAGTCAGCATATCCAGGCAACACTTAGGAGACCTCACTGGATAGATCATTGTCTGTGTCGTGACCATACAGAAGGCACAGTCACTGGCCCACAGAGGTTTCCACTGTAAATACAGAAGGTACTTACTATCATGGCCTTCACCAGACAGTGGTGGAATTGAGCAGTTAAAGCCAGGACTAAATGGCTGATAATGCCTAAATATTTACTGACTGGCCACTAACAGGAAAATGTTTGCTGACCCCCACTATGTACAAATTATTTCTCATGAAGGACAGGGCAGTATTTTAAAAAGTACTAGACAAAAAAAAAATCAAAACCTGAATTTTGAAAAATTCTTTTGACATATACTTTATATAATAAACTCTCAGCCTGGGCATACCTGCCAGAGGGAACATATAATATGTATAGGAATATCTGGGGTGTACACTGAGCTGTTCTCAAAGGCAGTGCATGTGTTATAAATTCTGTGTCATTATCCCTACGGGAAATACAGGTTCCTGCAAGCCTCTGGTCATATTTTCATCAGCCACCCCAATACACAACCTTCTTTTTTATGTATTCCTACTTAAAGATCCCTATTTTATATTGTTGACTCACTGACATTCGCTCATGGCCAGTAGCAGTGTAAGTCATGCTGGAGACCTTGTGTTGCATAGCTGGCTCAAGTGCTGAGCAACCATGAGGGCCTGAGCTCAGATCCCCAGCACTCACGGAAAGGCTGCCAGGGCTGTGTGCATGCTCACTGCAGCTAGCCTAGCTTCAACAGCAAGCTCCAGGTTCAGTATGAGGTCCCAGCTCAAAAGAAAAAAAAAGGTAGAGAGTGAGAAAGGGAAGGAACCCATTTACCCTCCGGTGTATGAGCACATGCACACATTAAGTAAGTAACTTTTTTAAAAGAATGGTTCATAACTTGAGCTGTTTCATAAGATGCACATAATACTCAGTATATGTGCATCTTCAAATGACCCTAAATCATTTTGAGTATTGATCTGGGGATAAAAATAAATTTTGTGAAGAAAGCAGATTCATAAATACAGAACTGGCAAGAAATAAGGCTTAAATGTATAATGATGTGTCACTACCAAAGACCTAAGACCAGCTTAAAAAATTCCAAGCAACAGCAATATTGAAATTACCTGTCCCAAATGGTATGCCATGATATTTGTTATCTTCAAAGCAAAGGTGCCACCCTTTAACTCCAGAAACCCTCCACACAGCTTGATTCTGCCTTGAGTCCAGCTGGAGGTTGTGCTGCTGTGGCCCTGAATGAGGGTAGGCTCCTAATCCACTCTTGTCGCCAGAAATCAGCTCACTTATTACTATATAAATGTATCCCTTTTCCACTAGGTTGGAATCTCCCAGAGGGATCTCCCTCCCTCCCTCATTCTCCCTTCTTTCTCTTTCCTGTTTTCTCTACCAGAACAAGACCTTTACATAACACACTGCTAAAACTCTGATGAATGAAGGAGCAGAAATGGGTAACTATAGGACGTAAAGTAAGATGTGTATGATATAAAGAGACAAATGGAAATTTTAAATACATCCTACACAATTTTCCAACCAGCTCAATGTGTATGAAGTTGAATGTCAAGCTCATTACATATACGCTGCATTTCTGTTTATAACAAAATTTATATTATATTTGTCCCAACTGACAAAAGCAGAAACAATGCCTCAAGAAGTTCATACTCTAGAAAACAGGATCTCAAGCAAAGAACTGGACTGTTAGCATGGAACGAGTTTGGGGCCAGCGTGGTCAGATGCGCTCAGTGCTGCCTGACCTGTTCCCACTTGTGACTTGGCCAGTACCAGCTCTGTACTCTGGGTTAAAAACAGACCCTAAGGATTGAGATGACAACAATGAGCAATCATGAAGTTATTTTAAACACTGTAGCTTACACTAGGAGGGAAGTTTTAGCTAGATGAATGACCTATCCGGTCATTAGGCTTTTCCCAACCCAATCTTTCAATCCATTGTCTACTGAAACAGACTCTTACTACCCAGACTGATAGAAACGGAGACTTGACAAAGTGACTCGTGATTTCACTGACCCTATGGACCAAGACTATCGTCATGAAGGTGGCATTTTTACTGTCTACTCTGCCTGCCCAGACTCCAGCTCAATGCCCAGCTCTTTTATGGACTGAATAAATAAAAGAATTACTGAGTACCTACTAGGTGTCAATCCTATCAATCTTAAGTTCAAGGTCAGCCCGGATTGCATAAGATCCTGTCTTGAAAAGAAAAAATAAAAATGAAAACAAAAACTACCATTTTATTCTGAAGGAAAGTATCCTTAGCTATTACAAGACAAAATGGCGTAAGAAGTGCTATCATAAATCACAGGAAAACAGTAACTTTAGATGCTCTGTGTAAAAAAAAGTTTAATTTTCCTCTTAAGTATGTCTCTTTAAATGCATTTCAAAACAATATGAGATCTATTAATATAAAGCAAAAGAGAATCAGAAGACAAAATCCAGAATGTCTATAGCTAGACAAAGAAATAGAAATATCATTAGAGAAATAAAACTCTACTAAAAACAAAACTGCCCAACTTTTTATGTGGGTTCTGGAGATCTGAATTCATCTTCAGACTAATGCAGCAAGAGCTCTTACCTGATGAGCCAATCTACACAGACCGCGGATTTTACCAAGCCCATTTGAACATGGCTATTTAAAATGTACTATAATTCCTGGAATCCCTTCCTGAGCCTAAGAATACAGATGAATTAACATATTTTATAGTACCAACTTCCAGTGGCATAGAACTGTGTGATTCCTGAAGAGTTCAGAAGTGCTCTTCTGAAGGTGGCAAGGCACTTACGAGCACTGCGTAGATGAGAAATCTCAGACACAAGATCAACAAATGAACTAAAACGTAGTTTGGGCCCAACATTTATTTACGCAACAAATAACTAGACTGTCAGCCTAGTGGTAGGGATGATAATGATGGAGATGATGGCGTTGCTCTCCAGTTTACACTCTAAGGGAAATAAGAGTGTAAACGACACAGACAAACACTGTAAGACATGGTGATAAGCGAGGGGTTGCCGAACTGCTTGACAAGAGCCACCAGAGAGCTGAGGCCTGAAGGATGCAGTCAGATCATGCATGCACGGCAGGGGCTCCAGGACCTTCAGCAGAGGAAGAAGATAAAGACTGAGGCAGGAAATTCGTGGCTAACAAAGTGAACAAACAGCTGCAGGAAGAGCATGAGAAGAGGAAGAAATGTATAGAGAAACTAATTACACAGAGCTCTTCTAGGGAAAGGATTCATAGTGTAATTGGAACTATACAGAAGAGATCTGTTTTCAAGAAATCAAGAAATGATGAATGAATTGTAATATAGTCAGAAAAGCACTTGAACTACAAAAAGGCAGATGAGTATAGTTCTTGGTTGATATTTTTCAACACTAGGTACGTTACTTTTGAATCCTTATATATTATATACATTTATACAAATTTTCCCAATTTTTAAAAAATTATTTCATTGTACATGGTCTAGTGTCTTTATGTGTGTATACCATGTGTGTGCCTGGTGCTTTGAGGTTAGAAGAGGACGTTGGTGCCCCTGGGTCTGGAGTTATGATGGTAATTGTCATATGGGTGGTAGGAACTAAACTTCGGTCCTCTGGAGGAGCAGCCAGGGATCTTATCAGTTGAACCATTTCTCCAGCCCCACAAATTCCTTACTGAATCAAAGAAATAAACAGGAAGGACCAAAACTAAAGTGTCACCCTTTTGGTCCAGAATACAGTGGTGGTAACTTGGGCCGGGGATGGAAGCAGCAGAGGTAAAAATCAATGGACCTGAGAACATATATTGGTGATATGGTCAGTAAGGTATTTCTGATGGCCAGACAAAGGGCAGGGATACGAATCAAGGAAATCAACAGCTCTCAGTCAGAGCTTTTCAAGGTGTTAAGCTCAACGTCTGAAGATATTTTTAGTTATCACAATTGGTGGTGCATGGGAGGGATATGGATAGCGTTCCAGGCAAGTACAGGCCAACAAGGCTCTAAATACTATAGCATGCAAACCACACAGCAAACAATTATCAGGTTCAAGATCTCAATAGTACCTAGTCTGCAGGGAGGTGGTGGTGCACGCCTTTAATCCCAGCACCTGGGGGGCAGAGGCAGGCGGATCTATGAATTCCAGGACAGCCTGGTCTACAGAGCGAGCGCCAGGACAGATTCCAAAGTTACACAGAGAAACCCTGCCTCAAAACACAAAACAAACAAGTTAGTCTACACTGATTCCAACGTATTCCATTCTAGGATAGCCACATTTCCAGTATATATAATGTTTTTTTGAAATTAGAAATGGAGGTTCTTTTGGTATTTACAAAAAAATTAAATAATGATAGAAGGGAGTAAATAATACTCTGAATTATTTTGATCAGAACATTTAATTGTTGCAAATCTAGTTAATGAAATAAAAAAATATTTACTGATGAATAAATGCTATTTATGCTGAGCAAGGCTTTCTTAAAGTGCGACTGAGTATTTTTTAGGAACTCTTCGAGGTTTTACACCCTGGTATGATTAAATCTGTAGCCCAATACCGTTACTGTTTTTCCAAATCCACAAACATTCTGAGATAATTCAACATATGTAAAAAGGGTGAGCTGAGCTATAAAATGGCCGAGACAGAGCTGGGTAAAAGAAAACCGCTGGTTTTATCTGCAAGCACATGACTTAACTGATCTATGGGTCTTGAACTTGAGGGCACATTAGCTTCCGGTTACCAGGAAGCCGGTAACATATTTCTCGCATTCTAAGACTCCTGATAAGAAAGTGTTCTTAGACTGGGGGGGGGGGGAGCATAACATACAAAATGCTATTCTTTCTTAGCAAGTTGGGGACGGGGGTCATTGTGGCACACGGAAGTTGAAACAGAACAGGACTTAAGAACCCTCCCTCACCCCAGTAATTGTTTGCATTACATTAGGCATGCTCAGGAACGGTCTGTGGCACACGGAAGTTGAAACAGAACAGGACTTAAGAACCCTCCCTCACCCCAGTAATTGTTTGCATTACATTAGGCATGCTCAGGAACGGTCTGGGGAGATGTGTAATTATTGGCACATCAAGCAAATATTAGAAATCGCCTAATAAAAATCATCTAATTCGTAAAACTACATTTCTCTGCGGGCCCGTAGGGGGTGGGGTAAACTCAAATCAAGCTAATTTGGGTGAAGAACAAGACCGTTCGTTCACTCGTGTATGGCCACGAGATTGGCCGAATGACACACAACGCTGCGGGGTCTAACACTGAACGTCACAACACTCACGTTTTTAAAGGACAAAGGGCGGTCATAGTTTCACCATCCGCTCACCCACATTATTTTTACATAGACACTCGATAGGTAGCAATCGATCGGGAACTAAGGGCCCGCGCGCGGTCTGATCATGCCCACGTGTGACCCCCGACAGCCTGGCAGTCGCAGGCGGCGGCGGCAGCTCAGCACCCCGAAGGATGCTGGGCTCCCGCCGGGGCCGCAGACGGTTCTGCAGCGTCGCCGCCGACACGCGCGCGGCCCTCGGGGGCTCGCGGGACACTGTTGCGTGACATCCACGCCCGGCGGCGTCAAGCGCCTCACTACGGAAACAGGGAAGGACACGCGCTCCGAGAACGCGGCGAGGCGAGGCGCCCAGAGCAGGAGCAGACGCCACCGCGACGACCGACGCCCCGCCACCGCGAGGGAACAATAAGCCTGCAACGCGCCGGGAAGGGGCGCCCGGGTCAACGCTACTCTCGCGAGATCTTAGTCAAATCCCGCGATAGTCTCTACCGGGCGGCCCGTCTCCACGCTCGCCCCAAGCCCCGCTAGCCCTGAAACATCGCGAGATTTCCGCCGCCTAGTCCCCGCCCCTTTACGGCACGATGGTCGCACAAGAATGTGATAGAGCCTCTACGGCCGCCATTTTCTTCCTTTCTTAGCGGTTAGCCGAGCGGGGAGCCTCCGCGAGGAAGCGGCAGCGGCGGCTGTAGCGTGGGCATGGCCGACTACTCAACGGTGCCTCCGCCCTCGTCTGGCTCAGCCGGCGGCGGCGGCGGAGGAGGCGTTAACGATGCTTTCAAAGATGCCCTGCAGAGAGCCCGGCAGGTAAGCGTGCAGCGCGGCGGCTTCCCCGAGAGCCTCCGGCGGGCTAGGCCCCGTCCCCTCTGGCTTCCCGGGCTAAGCCGGAGACAGCCATCTGTCCCGGGGTCCCAGGCACTCGAGGCCGAGCTCGGCTCAGGTCCGGGCTGAGCCTCCCCACGCGCGCTCCCCAAACGTGGCCCCGGGGCTTCCACTTCCGCAGCGCGGCCCGGCTCCCTCAGGTCGGCTTCCGTTCGGTAAAGCGCTTATCGCTGTCCACAGCGGCGGGGAAGGAAGGTTCTGGGAGGCCGGGTCACGGCTAGGGCAGGACGGGCTTGCCCGCCTAGCGGTGCTCACCGCTCCGCCGAGCCCTCCCTCCCCGGAAGGTAACGTTCGCCTGGCCCGGGGAGGCTCCCCGAGCGCCCTTCCCCGGGGCGGTCAGCCCTCCGGCCCTTCCCTCCAGCTAAAAATGGCCTCAGGCCGGTTCTCCCCGAGCTTTGGGTTTGAATCTGCCTCTCCCGAGGCGAGACCTCCATCCTCTTTGTGTTCCGTTGGGACGTATTGCTGCCCCGAAGGCACCACTTAGCGGGTTGAAAGACAAAAGCGCTTGTACTTGGAAATCTTTTTTTTTCAACTCTGGACTTTCGTGTCTTCAGGTAGTCCTCTGATTTCTTTGTGATTTAAAAATGTAGCGTTGTCTTGGTGGGCACGTCGTCTTTAGTCCCTGCACTCCAGAGGCAGGGAGATCTCTTGAGTTTGAGGCCAGCCAGGACAACAAAGAGACCTTGTCTCAAAAAGACGTTACGGAATTTGGGTGTAAGCTAATAAAACATCTTTTTATGGCACTCTATCGTAGTTGTTAGACATTTTATAATAGTGTTGAACAAATATTGCAAAAGTCGGTTTTGACTATATTTACTTCCTTCCTAATTTACCCCCCTCAGGACTGAAAGATTACTTTGTCAAAGTTTATCAGCACTACCATGATGTGGCAAATCACGTGTTGGAAGGTTTACTAGTCTATTATTCATCTAGCGTATTTAACTATCTAGTAGACGGATACTGAAGAAAAATCGTTTTATTTATTTGTGGAGAGGGCTCAGTGACTCGTGGTTTGTGTAGAATTGAGAGGATAACGTGGGAGTTGATTCTCCTACCACGTAGCTTTCTTGAGTCGCATGAGAGTGGACAGCCTTAGATATGAGTCTCTTTATCTGGGCCTCTTGAGGAAATTTTTTTGATACCAGGGTTTGTAAAAGGAGAGGCTGGGATTTAAGGTGTCCTACCTAATCCTCCTTGGTGCTTGCAGGTGTGCTCCACCCACTCAGCTTTGAAACACCTTAATGTTTAATGTGTAATTCGTTTTCTAAGGAAGGTGTGAGATAATCCAGGAATCAAATATCATTGGACAGAATAGCTAATGCTTTGATTAATAAGAAAATAAGCACGACAATTATGTAAATGTTTGCACTGTGAGGCAGGCACTGTGCAAGATAGTGGATGGTGACATTCATGCAGTGCACTGGTGGTGGTGGTGGTGGGGTAGCCTTTGGCCAGCACAGAGAAGCAGCAGCAGCCTGTACAAAGGGAGGGTTTCTGGACTGACAGTCCAAGAGTAAGCAGGAGCATTAGAATTGAATATGAGGAGGAAAAGGTGAGAAAATGAGGAACACTAGCTAGATTCAAAGTGAATAAGCTTTGTTTGCCAGCAAGCCTCGATTGTGATTACATTGTCCCTCTCACCTGAACTTTCTAAGTATGTAGTGATCCCTTAGGACCTTGCCCTGTATAAGGTACATGGTGTGTTCAATTAATTCAGCAGATATCCTTAGTGTGTTGTCCCACTACGCAGCTCTGGCTGTCCTGGCACTCACTGTACATCAGACCCACCTCTACCTTTGGGATTAAAGGTGTATGTCATCCACGCCCAATTTTAAGTTGTGTGATCTGAAAGTTAACTCCTAGAGATGAAGAGGTATCCTTGCTATCTTGTTATCCTACAGGACTTGTCTGCTTCAGCTTTCTGAGTGCTGGAATTGCAGGCCCGCACTTTTCTTAAGTATAGTGCATCTGTGTCTTTGAGGATAGATAAAGCATTGCTGATTTTCTAAAGCACTTTTTTTCTCTGTGTAGCCCTGGCTGCCCTAGGAACTCACTCTACAGACCAGGCTGACCTTGAACTCACAGAGATCCGCCTGCCTCTGACCCCCAAATGCTAGGATTAAAGACATCTACCATGCCTAGACCAAAACAATTTTGAAGTGTTGCTGTGGACTCTGCTTTAGAATTGAATTGCATATTGTGATGAATTGGTGAGGGTATGCTGTATGTTAGGATCTGCGCTGAACATGTAATCTCCACAGCCATCCTATAAGGGAGGTGTGTAGAAGTTTCCCATTTGTGAAGATGTGGCAATCGAAGCTCAGAATGTCTGAGAACATTTGACAAAGACACGACTCTAGACAGCCCACTAGAAGTAGATTAGCACCTCCACCCTTGAACTGCTAAGGAAAGTGTGGATCGGCATTTAGGAAATAGACTGTTTTCAGGTCATTATCTTTTGGGAATCATCATTTTGAACTCCAAACTGTGTAACAGCAGTGAGAATGGTGCTAAGTGCTGACTTGTTTGAAGAAAAAAAAAAGTAGGGCAAAAATCCAAGTGGGAAGCTTCGATTGTACGTGTGAATTAAAATCAGACATTACCCATACACAATATATGCTTAATAAAATTATCGATAGAGCTCATAATTCCAACATGTGAGAAGGGGGAAAGAAAGGCCAGCCTGGGCGACAGAGTGAGACTATATTGCTGTATTGGGAATTGATTGATCTTCAGGGATTTTTTTTTTATGTTTGTGGTTACCAAAAAAATGATTTTCTAAGATTAATTTTGGAGAGTTATCTGCTTTGTGGTGTTCTAGTCTTTGTCAGTTTTCAATTTTTTAAGGTTTTGCTTTATCTTGAATCAAGCACCAACTTTGATTTTCTTTTGGACAGTTGTAGAACTATCAATAGATATCCCATAGTAAGGAAATTGGGGTCTCTCTGTAGCTATGGGTGGATGGAATATGAAGAAGTATACTTTCTTGTGCATGTTTCTTGGAGTTCGAGTAACCTCAGAAGTGCTTATAAAAGCTAACTGTAGAGAGTGGTCACAGTCTTAAACCACTTTCCTCTAGTTCAGTATGCCATCTGCTCTGGCACTTACCTACTGCCTTTATCAGCCCCACACAGTGTACTTAGATCCCCAACGAGCAGTTTGTAAATGCTGCATTTTGAGATTAAAGGGTGGAAAAGATGTGTTCCCAGGTGTGATTAGGAAAACCTTCAGGAAAGAAGGTTAGGTACCCACAGATGAAATAGGCTTTTAATGGGGAAATGACAGGTGGTTAGTAAAGTTGATCACTACTGAAGACTTAGGTTGTAGGCCTTTTCATAGACTTTGTGTGTGCTGGTATGGGTGTAGATGAAGAGGAAAATCTAATAACCCTGGGAGATATAGTTGACATAGGGATATGACTTAACAGATCCATATTTGGTGTAAGGCCTTGAGTATACTCTTAGCCTCCCACAATCTTCTGCTTATAATAAACAAATAATTAGGTTAGTTCCACATCAGTGTCTTAGAAATGTCAGTCATATATTTGTTTGTTTTTCCTTTTTTTTCGAGACAGGGTTTCTCTGCAGCAGTGGCTGGCCTGGATTCTGCTTTATAGTAGTCCGTGCTGGCCTTGAACTCAGAGATCAGCACGCCTCTGCCTGAAGTGATTAAAGGCGTGCAACCCCAACGCCCAACTGGTTTTTTTAATAGAGCTTAATCCCATACCGTTCCTTGTTAGCTCCCTAAACTACTAATGATAGTTTTAACTAATCCTAACAACTCAATAGTGTATTGTTGTAGAAAATTTAGTATAGGAAATTTAGAGTAGTAAATGTATGTTAGTATTGTAACCTTTCTGATTTTTTTTAAGATTGCAGCAAAAATTGGGGGTGATGCTGGTACATCATTGAATTCAAATGACTATGGTTATGGGGGACAAAAGAGACCCCTAGAAGATGGAGGTAAGTTATAGCCAGGAATCATTATAGTTATCTCGCACATATGCAAATGTGAGGGGTTTTCACTCTTATTTATTGAAATAATTTGTTGACATAGTACTATGTATCGATCTCAGAAAGGGGGAAAAGACAGACCTAGAAAAAAGGTAGGTATAATGTGAGCCTAGGAGAAAGTATTATTGGGATAGTAAACAGTTCAATTTTTTTCCTGTTTTAGGAGTATGCTTAGTTTGCACAGGTTTCTCATTAATACTGAAAAAAAAACAAAAATATAAATTGCTTAGGAAACACTTTCCTGGTTTTCCCAATTATTTGGTATGCTGCTTATTCATTTACTTCGAAATTCACTTCAAAGGCTTTTATAGTGGATTTATAGTGCTTCTTATTTTTAAAAAACATTGACACTTCTGCAATTAGAAGTGTATGCTTTTTTTGTTTTAGTTCTCTGTGTGTGAATTTTGATATTCTAATTGAGCATATAGAAATGTAATTGTAGCCCTGAGTGGGAATACTTGGTTTCCTTTTAAGTATTTGCAAGTGAGGTTTTTAAAATGCAAGAAAAATGAGCTAATGATGCTTCAGATGTTGTGTGTAATGTATTCTTTTTATTTTATGTGTAGATGGCTCTTGGACAAATCCGAGCAGTACAACACACTGGGAGGGAATGCCCTCTCCTTTTAAAGGCAGGAATTTTTATTTATTACCTGTGTTCAGTATGTAAACGCGAAATAAACAAGCCAGTGGATTCTTAAGTGGACACAACTGTCTCTTGGTTTATGTGTCTGAATTTTTGCTACACAAAAGCCTTGAAGTGGGGAAAATGACAATAGTAGTGCTTTGAACTATAGACTGTCTATTCTAATGTATGTGTTTTGTTTATTTGAGAAAGGCAGTCACGTAGTTGCTTTGAGGTTTTTTTTTTTTTTTTTTTTTTTTTGCTAAACTCATGTAGTAAAGTGTTTCATTTGGGAATAAAACAGTTTAGATTGAAACTGTCTTGTAATATGAGCTTTCCTTTTTATTAAAGCTTTGTGGTCACCCTTGTCTTGATATGTCAATTTTTTATATAGCTGATATGTCAGATTTTTATATAGCTATCTATACCTAGTTGTCAGTTCTTACCATGGAAGAAGCATCATTAGCTTTTAGCATATGGTATTCACCACCATTTAAATACTTTGTTTTGTATCATTCTAAACTGTCAGGAGCCATTTTCCCCCAAAATTGGCATAGCCTATCCCACACCCAGTTATCTGTTAATAGAGAGCTATCTGTTAGTGGAACCTGCCCCACACTCCAATTATCTGGAGAACTAGGAGTGTCAACTTGTGACTTCCTGACCGAGGAATCCAGGGGCTATATAAGCTATAACCATGACTCAAATAAACGGAGGCTCTGACAAACCTAGCATGGCCTTCTTCCTCTCTCCCGCCCATGTCTTTCAGATAGCGCCTCTCCAGGACCCTGGAATTACTGATCTGTCAGGCGGGTTACAACCCTAGACTGAGTGACCCGCCAAGGCGGTCTACACTAAACTATTTAAAGTGTCTGTGCATTGCTTAAACAGGAAGAGAATGAAAGAATTTAGGTTTTGTGGGTGTGGTTGTTTTATTTGGGGGTGTTTTTTTTTGTTTTGTTTTGTTTTTTTTTTTTGTTTTTAGAGTTTTGAGTCTAGGTTGAATTGTGGCAATTTTGGTTGGTTCAAGTGGTAAACCTTCATATCAGGTATTTTGATAAGCATTGGCATTCTTGTTTGGGGGGCAGCTTTGTTTTTAATTGACAAAAATAAACGACATTTAATTTTGCAGATCAACCAGATGCAAAGAAAGTTGCTCCCCAAAATGACTGTAAGTATTTCAAACTGAGTTTTTGTTACGACTTTTTAAATTGTTTATATATAAGATTATATATGTATGTGTGAATTTGTGTGCACTCGGGAGACCAGAAGATAGCATGGGAATTCCCTGAGTGGAGCTGCATGTAGTTGCAGTCCTTTGTGTGGGTGCTGGGATCTGTTATACTTTTGGATAGGTTGAGGATTTTGGTTTGGAGAATTTTGTTTTTGAGCCAGGCTCACTCTATAACCCTGATTGGCCTTGGCCTCACAGAGATTCATCTACTTCTGTCTTCCCAGTGCTGGGATTAAAGGTATGCCTTTCCACGCCAAAGAGGATAGGTAGGTATTAAGAATGTCTAGTCAGAATTTTTTTTACAGATGTATGCTTTTTTTCTTAGATAATAATTCTATTTTAATTGTGACCATGTATGTGTAAACATTGTTTGATGTATATATTTAACAACTCCAGTTTTTAGTCATGTGCCACTTGAAAAAAAGTGTGCCATTGCTAGTATATTTGCCCTTTCTTGGCTTTCTTGCAGCCATCAGTGATGATTTGAATAGTCTGAATCTCTTATTCTCTTCAGTATATGCATCAAGGAAAGAATATAGAATACTTGGTGTGTTTGTGTTGAGCAAACTTAAACTCTGAAGTTTTGTTTGTTTTTTTTTTCTTAAGCTTTTGGAGCACAGTTACCTCCGATGCATCAGCAGCAAAGGTATAGTCAAAACCTTAAGTACTTTGCAAGTCTTAGTTGAATTGTGTATATAACCAACTAAGTTAGTTTATATTGAAAATGTCTATATACAATTTTGTATGTGTGGTTTATTTCTGTCCTATTGGGAAGATGATATAGAATCTTTTTCTTTTTATGTAAGAAATTGGTAATTTGGAAAATAGTTGAAGTTGACACATTTTAGAAGAAAAAGTAAAGTAAATGGTAGAATGACATTCACTCTGAACTCTTTTACGTACTCAGTTAGCTGTCTTGCTCACTTACACGTGCTGCCAATTTAAGAACAGGAGTCTGAGCTTTTAGGAGACCTTGGTTGGATTTATAAAACTACCTTTCATGTCCAAGCACACATCTCCCTTTGAAGAAAATACTAGTTTTTGTTATTTCTTAGCAGATCTGTAATGACAGAAGAATACAAAGTTCCAGATGGAATGGTTGGATTTAGTAAGTAACATTTTTTAGTTTCCAAAATATAAATATGCTTTAAAAATTTAAGGTAAATAATAACTTTTCCTTTTTCCTCCTTAACTAGTAATTGGCAGAGGAGGAGAACAGATTTCACGCATACAGCAGGAATCTGGATGCAAAATACAGATAGCTCCTGGTAACGTTCTTCTTTTTGTGTATGCATTTTGTTCTTCTGTCTCCGGCCCCTTTTTTCTATCCCTCGAAGTTTTTTGAGAGTGGCTAGAAAATATGAGTATTTTTTAAGTTTCTAAAGATGATGATGCTACTTTTTATCTATTTTTAACTTAAGCTTTTCTTTCTATTTAATTATAGATAGTGGTGGCCTTCCAGAAAGGTCTTGTATGCTAACCGGAACACCTGAATCTGTCCAGTAAGTTTAAAAATGTTAAGTCTGCTTAGATAGCAATGTAAAGTGAAGACTTTGTGTTTTCATTCCTTCCTCATCAGTGTCTTCTACTAGTGCCTTGAAAACTTCACTTTAAAGTATATATATATAGCATGCCTTTCTTGAATAATAGGGATCATCATCTAAGACGGAAAATTGTTAAAAACAGGGACCAGGGAGGTAACACATCCAGGTTCTTGCTTTCCAAGTAGGAAGAACTGAGTTTGTGCCTAAGAGCGAAAACCAAAAAACTTGGCATGGTAATATGAGCAGTCTTGTGGTGTTGGAAACATGCAGACTTTGGGGACTTTGTAGTCAGCCAGCCTACACTGTTTCATGGCTTTAAAGCCATTGAGAAGACCCTATTTCAAAAGATGATACTACGCCAAGAATGGCACTGATGGTTGTAATTTGGCCTAAACACATGAGTTGTATTCATAGACACAAAATTTCTAAAACTTGATTTGACTTACATATAAATAAGTTGATGTCATCTAAAACTACCGAAATCTTCTTTAACACTCATTGTCATTTGTTTTGTTGTCGTTTGGTGGTTGGTTTTGTTTTGTTTTTCTAGACAAGGTTTCACTGTGTAGCCCTGGCTGTCCCTTTGTAGGTCAGACTGACCTCAAACTCACCTCCCAAAGGTGTCCACCATCCCTGCCCCACTCAGTGTCTTGTTACTTCCTGTTGCTGTGGCAAAACACCAAGGAGGGCAACTTAGAAAAGAGTATTTTATTGGGCTGATGAAATCAAGCAACCATGCCAACTTAAGCTCATTTACTGAAAACTTAAAAGTTGTGAGAAGTTACTACCTCATCCTACACTGAAACACAGCCTTCCGTTGTGTTCATTTGCCTAAGACCATTCCTTCCTACTTCAAGACATCTTTCTTATGACTAAATTACTGTATTTATTTGGTTCATGGTCGCTTTATTACTGCCCCTTTTCACATTTCCTTTGGCTTTGCTTTTTCTTCCTGCCTCTCACCATGCATATGTGTATCCAAATTCAACTGCTGTATGACACCAATGATTAGAATCAAATTGATTGACTCTGTTATGTTTCATTTTTGGGTAAGGTTGGTTATGCTACACATTTTTATATTGATTTGTTTACAGATCAGCAAAAAGATTACTGGACCAGATTGTTGAAAAGGGAAGACCAGCACCTGGCTTTCATCATGGTGATGGACCTGGAAATGCAGTTCAGGAAATCATGATTCCAGCCAGCAAGGCAGGACTCGTTATTGGAAAGGGGGGAGAGACTATTAAACAGCTTCAGGTACTGTTATGATAACAATTATTATTATTATTCAGTCTTTTAAAAGCCAGTTACTATTGTTTTTTGTTGTTGTTAACTTGCATTATTTTCATGATTATAATAGGAACGGGCTGGTGTTAAAATGGTTATGATTCAAGATGGGCCTCAAAATACTGGTGCTGACAAACCTCTTAGGATTACGGGTGACCCATACAAAGTTCAGGTAAGCCTCACTTTGTCATTTATATAAAACGGCAGGGGAGGGGTGATAATAAGCATTAAACTGTTTTGAGAATTTTTCTAAATTAGATAACTCTATTTTAGCAAGCCAAGGAGATGGTCTTAGAATTAATTCGTGATCAAGGTGGTTTCAGAGAAGTGCGGAATGAGTATGGCTCAAGAATAGGAGGAAATGAAGGGATAGACGTAAGTAAACATGCTGGATCCGGAATTGGGTCCTATCCACAAAGTGCTTTCGTGTTCTGTTTGGAGTTGAATTCTTTTTATATGTCCCTTTTCTCAATTTCTTTCTTGTTACTGTTTGACATGATTATTTACTGTATTTTTATGATTTGGTGAAGATGAATTTTTGAGAAATTATATATATTTTTTGAAATATTTATTATGTATACAATATTCTGTCTGTGTGTATGCCTGCAGGCCAGAAGAGGGCACCAGACCCCTCTACAGATGGTTGTGAGCCACCATGTGGTTACTGGGAATTGAACTCAGGACCTTTGGAAGAGCAGGCAATGCTCTTAACCTCTGAGCCATCTCTCCAGCCCCGAGAAATTATATTTTTTAATATACTTCATCTTTTACTTCCTTAAGGTCCCAATTCCAAGATTTGCTGTTGGCATCGTAATAGGAAGAAATGGAGAAATGATCAAAAAAATACAAAATGATGCTGGTGTTCGAATTCAGTTTAAGCCAGGTAAGTAAGGTGTATTTGGTGTTCTAAGAATTGATAGCTATTAATCCCGACACATAATTGTTTTGTCACAATTCCTTGTTTCTTTTTTTCTTTTTTCTTTTCTTTTTCTTTTTTTTTTTTTTTTTTTGTAGATGATGGAACAACACCTGATAGGATAGCACAGATAACAGGACCTCCAGACAGATGTCAGCATGCTGCAGAGATTATCACAGACCTTCTACGAAGTGTTCAGGTTTGATAGGAAATTAACATTTTCAGTTTGCTTTCATTGGAAGTTTTTATCATACCTGAAAAGTGCCCCTCCATATTATATTAGAATCTGTTGATGTATTAAAATGACTAAACATTTACATTGTTTTAAGATAAAAATCTTAAGGGCAGAAGAACTGCTACAGAAACACTGCAGAAAAAGTAGGGTGTCAAAAGCTGTGTCAGAGACAAGTGTTTATGTAACCCCAAACCCCACAGGGTCTGATGGCAGACATGGAGAGGTCCAGGAAGGGCTTCTTAAACGCTTGTCACATCCTGTGAAGACAGGCAGAGCTACACAGAAATCCTGTCTCAAAAGAAAAAGGAAGTTATTGATTAATTGAATATTTTTGTCAAGTAATATTTAAATCATCTCTTAATTTCATTGTTGAGAAATAGGAAAGTTTGGAAATAAAACTATTAATCTTGTTAAAGCATTTCTTTGTTCATTTTTTCCTCCTTTCAGGCTGGTAATCCTGGTGGACCTGGACCTGGTGGGCGAGGACGAGGTAGAGGTCAAGGCAACTGGAATATGGGACCACCTGGTGGACTACAGGAATTTAATTTCATTGTGCCAACTGGGAAAACTGGATTGATAATTGGAAAAGGCAATGTATTTTAAATTCTTTGTTAAACATAACTGATTTTTCTGGACACTTTATTGTACACAAATGGTATTGATTTTTTGTTTTTGGAAGCATTTTAGTAGGAAAGGGATTTTACATGGCAACTAAAACAACACTTTTTTTTTTTGGGTTTTTCAGACAGGGTTTCTCTGTAGCTTTGGTGCCTGTCCCGGAACTAGCTCTTGTAGACCAGGCTAGCCTCGAACTCCCAGAGATCCGCCTGCCTCTGCCTCCCAAGTGCTGGGATTAAAGGCGTGCGCCACCACCACCCGGCTAACAACACTCTTTTAAAAATGGGATTTGTGTTTCATTGACTTCTAGGGAAAGGGGTCAGTTATCCGTTGAAGAAATAAAACTTGATCCTAATTGAATTAGGGGTAACTGGTTTGGTTTTGTTTTTTGGGATTGTATTTAGGTTAATTTTTTTTTCTTACAAAAGCTCTTTATTGAAGTTTTACTGTTTTTACCCATGTTAGGATTTATATGTTTGACTAGACTTTACTGTATTTGGTATGAGTTGTAGATAGAAGACCAGAATAAGTAGAAAATCCTAACAAATTATTGTCCAATGGAATACTATCAAACTTTCTTTATTAAATAGGTGTTTTTTAAATTACAGCATTTCTTACATTCTTTGAGCTAATTTTTTTTTCTTTTTTTAGGAGGCGAAACTATAAAAAGCATAAGCCAGCAGTCTGGCGCGAGAATAGAGCTTCAGAGAAATCCTCCTCCTAACGCAGATCCTAATATGAAGTTATTTACAATTCGTGGCACTCCACAGCAAATAGACTACGCTCGGCAACTCATAGAAGAGAAGATTGGGGTGAGTACCCTTTAAACTTGTTTATAATGTAGTTCC
Source organism: Neodon shergylaensis (assembly GCA_025134845.1). Classification (NCBI taxonomy): domain Eukaryota; kingdom Metazoa; phylum Chordata; class Mammalia; order Rodentia; family Cricetidae; genus Neodon; species Neodon shergylaensis. Next base: position 3,339,762 of record JABTXL010001223.1, read on the forward strand.
TGGTACTTAATTCAACTGTACCATGGGAAAATGTAATTTGTCATCTGAAATTACAGCTTTTGTGGTACAGCACACGATCATGTAACAATATAGGAAAGATGTCCAGAATTACAAGTATTCTTGTTAACTGTGCCACTTCACAGTTGAGTGTCCATAGATCCGAGATAATATTAGATCTGGCAGCAGTTGGGTAGCCTAACTACCCTAACTAGTTACAGGAGTTCAGTGTTTATCAAGGCCCACACTACCCATCCCTGCTGCATCAAAGTAGTGAGTTAAGGTATTTATCTCTCATTCTGCCGAAGTAATTTATAATTTCTGACTGTTGGACTGGCTACCAATCATCAGAGGTTTGAAACATAGACTAGTTTGATTCTTCTGGAGCTCCTTGGACACCTAGCCCAGCAAAATCCATGTTTGTAGGAGGAGGGGGGCTACTTGTTGGTTCCCGGCCACCCTAGCTAGCTTAGCCCTAAAATAAGCACACAGACACTGTAGTAATTAAATCACTGCTTGGCCCATTAGCTCTAACTTCTTATTGACTAACTCTTAATTTAATCCATCTCCATTAATCTTTGTATCGCCACATGGCTGTGGCTTACCGACAAGATTCTAACTGGCCTCTCTCATAGGCAGAGGATCCATGGCTTCTGTCTGACTCTTTCCTTCTCCCAGCACTCAGTTCTGTCTTCCCCGCCTACCTAAGTTCTGCCCTATCCACAGGCCAAGGCAGTTTCTTTATTCATTAATGGGAATGACAGCACGTAGAGGGGGTTCCCACATCACATGTTTGCTTAGAGAGACCACTCAGTGAAAGACACTGGAGGAGTCGGTGTTGATCCTGGCTTCCACAAGCACCTGTGCATCTGCACCCACACTAACAAGTCACATGGAGACAGCATACTAAGTGTACTGCACCTAATACAGAAATAAAATGAAAGTAGAGTAGAACAGTGTCTATTTTAACAGAGATATTCCACCTGGCGTTGGTGGCACACGCCTTGAATCCCAGCACTTGGGGGGCTGTTGCAGGTAGATTTCTGAGTTCACGGCCAACCTGGCCTACAGTGAGTTTCAGGACAGGGCTAGATAGAAAGTTTTCTGGTTATGCAACAGAGACTTGACCACTATGGCTTTATAATGAGGCAGATAGGGGTTCACTTCATTGTTTGTTTGTTTGTTTGTTTTTTAACAACAAAGGAAGTTTGAAAAATGTCTTAAGTTTGAATATACACCTTGTAATTGTTCATAAACTGAAGATATTTGCAAGTCAAGCAATGCCAAAAACTGACACCAAAGAGTAGAAAGATGGGTAACCACATTTTCATTTTTCTGGCTTTGTTTTTGAGACAGTGTAGACTAGGCTGGCCTAAATGCAAAGGTCTGCCTGCCTTTTCCTCTCAGTGGTGGAGTAAGCATAAACCACTGTGTGCAGCTGATTTTTTTTTCCTTAGCCTAATAGACCTAGATCAGGGTTTTTGTTGGGTCATATTGAGAAACAATAAACAATATTAACAGTTGGTTTAGTGCTTACTACAGCATAAATGTCCTAGTAAACATTAGTAGTGAGGAAGTTGATAGCCAAATTCAATTTAGGTATTTTGTCAGGCTGCTGAGTTGTCTTAATGTGCCACCAGAACTGATGACTGGAGTGCTACATGGAGTCCTCATGGTGGCAGGAGAGGACCAGCTACCAAAAGTTGTCCCCACATTCACAGTGTGGCATGTGCAGCATGTTCATACTCAAAGGAAGTGATTTTGATGGGAGAAGCATTTTCTGGGACTGTAGAGATGGCACAGCAGTAACAATTCTAGAAGACCCAAACTGAGTTCCCAGAAAGCCTATAACTCAAGTTACAAGAGTAACATCTCTTGTTACTGTTGATGTTTTGAGACAGGGTTTCTCTGTGTAACAGCTGGCTTGGAACTCATTGTGTAGACCAGGCTAGCTTGGAACTCATAGAACCGCCTCCCAAGTTGCTGGGATTAAAGGTATGTGTTGCCACTGTCCAGTGGATGTGGTGCTCTTTAAGATTGTTATGTATACAGTATTCTAGCCGCATACTAAAAAAGGGCACCAGATCTCATAAATGGTTGTGAATCACCACGTGGTTGCTGGGAATTGAACTCAGGACATCCTGGAAGAATAGCCACTGCTCTTAACTTCTGAGCTTTCTCTCTAGCCCTTAAAATTTTTAAAGATTATAAGCATTTTGTTCAAAAGTATTAATATTAGTTGTCAGTTGTAAAAAAGAAATGTTTTATGACATCTAAATCTAATGATTCTTGTAGGTTTTGCAGGGTGGCCTATCAAAAAAAGAAATGAAGCCAAGTATAATAGCACATGTCTTTAATCCTCCCAACACTTTGAAGGTAGAGGCAGACCAATCTCATGAGTCAGCCTGGTCTACATAGTCAGTGAGATCTTACTTCCAGATAAGGGAGGAATGGTAAAAAAAGTGTTCTGTTGAGGTTATATAGAATAACCGTGATGTGTTGTGTTGTATGCTATTTAGAAAGTTATGACGGGCACAACATGAGGACGGTAGATGAAATTATTGGTTTAAATGGGATTCCTGTGACGGAAAGTTCTTTGGGATACTAGATTGAGAATTAAAAAGTGTTCCCTAGACAATATGCAGTTTGGGAAATATAGTCAGAATGGTTGTCTGATATTAGGAAAGTAAAAGAACTAGGTGGTCTGATTTTTTTAAAAAATGAGAAATAGCATTGTTTGAAAAGGAGTGAAAAGCTAAAGGGAATTGCTAGTGCTCATTTTAATGAATTTCACATTTTATGATCTGAGATTTTTTGCAGCTTCAGGAGAGGAAGGTAAATTTAAACTTGTTACTTGAGTAGAAATGAAAGAGTAGTTGGCCTTTGAGTTGCTTAGCTATTGCACTTGAGTGTATTTTATATGTTTTGTGTGCCTTTTTTGTTATTGTTTGGTTTTTCTTTTCTTTTTGCAGGGCCCAGTAAATCCTTTAGGGCCACCTGTACCCCATGGGCCCCATGGGGTTCCAGGTCCTCATGGGCCTCCTGGGCCTCCAGGGCCTGGAACTCCAATGGGACCATACAACCCTGCACCTTACAATCCAGGACCACCTGGTCCAGCTCCTCAGTAAGTACTAAATTTGGTTGGTTCTGGGTTTTCCCTAAAGATCCTAGGCTGAGATGGCTCAGCAGTTAAAAGCACGTAATACTCTTACAGAGGGACCTGGATTCAGTTCCCAGCAGCACACGGTGGTTTACAACCATCCATAACTCCGGTTCCAGGGTATCTGACACCAGTTGTATGTGGTTGGTTGCACATCACATACACAGGCAGAACCTACACATAAAACAGATTTTTATTTCTTTTAATAGAGATTCTGACTTTTGGTGAATGGTATTTGTGTTTGTCTTTTCAGTGGTCCTCCAGCCCCATATGCTCCCCAGGGATGGGGAAATGCATATCCACATTGGCAGCAACAGGCTCCTCCTGACCCAGGTAGAGGATAAGATTATCTATGATTCTACTTTGTATATAACATTTTTGCTGTTTTTCAGCAGTGTTGGGCAGTCTCCCTGCAGTGTAAGACTGATAGAATTTTTTTTGTCTCTGCATTTTTGAGCCAAGGTCTCAGCCTATAAAGTTCAATGTGGTCCTCAGCGTCTCTTACAGTGTAATATAGCTCAGTTTGGCTTAAAATTAACTTAATTAGCTGAAATCAATTGCTATAAAAAGTACAGTGTCTCAAGCTTTAGATAACATTGCTGTTTCATATGTTGTGACTTTGTAGTAGTTCCTATTTATAAAGTGTATCTAACAGTGCGAAGTTCTCAGAGAGGATGAATATAAATTATTTTATTGCTGATAAGATACCTTAAAATAGTAAAAATTAAGTCCCCATTGCACACCAAAACTCTAAAATACATTCATTTTTTTTCTTCTAATCTGAATTTTCTTTATCATCCTGTTCTCATTTACATTCTCACAAAATGGTTTTGTTTCCCCTCCATCACAAGCAAAACCGTCCACTTATAATTTGGTCGTCCGGCCCCCAACACACACACACACACACACACACATTCCAGCCTCTGTAGTTTAGAATTCAGTGGAGAAATTTCAAAGAATATGTTCTTAGTTGTAGATTACTTTCTACATAGTATTTTTTTCCAAAAAACCAAAGCAATTGTGTTAAATATAATTGCTTTGCTGGATTTGTTAAACATTTTAAATTTTAATATTTTAATGTGGCCTGATAATATTAAATTATCATAGGAACTTTGCTCAGTCACCAAATAACTACACAATTTCTGTTCACTTAAGAAACAACTTGAGAGCTGGAGTGATGGCTCAGCAGTTACTCTGTCTGCTCTTCCTTCCAGAGGTCATGGAGTTCAGTTCCCAGAAACCACATGGTGGTTCAAAACCATCTGTAATGGGATCTGGCGCCCTCTTCTGGCCTGGAGGCACACATACAAATAATTCTCTAAACATAGTAAAAAAAAATTTTTTTAAATGAAAGAAACTGCTTGAGCCAGGTGATGATGGCACATGTCTTTAGTCCCAGGAGGCAGAGGCAGGCAGATCTCATGAGTTTGAAGACAGCCAGGGCTACACAAGAAAACTCTATTTCAAAAAAAAAAAAAAAACAGAAGAAGAAGAAACACAACTTGGATTATGGCATCTGAGTGTGAAAGAGTGAAAGATGTGCTAATTAGCCTATTAAGGTACATTCCCAGTGTAAACAGTAATAGACTTTTAGGGTGTGGAAGAAGCATCAAGTACGATTGCCTTAAAAATTAGGAGTTTCCTTCATTCTAACAAGCGTTTAGGAGTGGCATGATTAAATGAAAGACTTTATACGAGTAACTTACATTGCGTAGGACTGCACTAGGAGTGGTGTTTGGGATAGCTACTATGGTTAAGAAATTCTATAACGGCTCAGTGGTTAAAAGCACTAGCCACTTTTCAAGAGAACCTGGGTTTGATTCTCAGCACTCACGGTGCCTCATAGCCACCTGTTTAGGCTTAAAATGAGATAGGTTAGTTATATTTCTATAACTGGTTGATTTGAGTTTTTACCTAAGACTGTTTTCTTCATCTTAAGTGGATAATTGGACTGATACTGTGTTAAAGAATAGTGATTCTCAGTACATTCTAGTTACAAGGAAAACACTTGTTTAGGTAAAGAAAGCTTGGTGCAGGGGATGCTAATCATAATCAGAGGCCGTGGTGGCTGGTGACAAGTCCAGCGTTTTTTTCGACTTTGAGTGTTGGGAAGTCCCAAAAGAGAGAAATGGGGCTGATGGAAAGGACAAGCACGAAGACCTAAGGTCCATCCTTACCACCTGAAGTGACTGCAGTGCTGAGGAAGAGCCCTGACCTTTCCTCAGCCATAACTCCTTTTCCAAGAGACTCCTCACTAACCTGCACATTTGTGTGGATGCACACATAATACATAATTAGAAGTAAAATAACTTCAGTTTGAGAACGTCCAAAGTCAGTCATTGCCCTCTCTGCACATGTGCACACAGGAGCAAACATGCTCCCACACACACCTACACAAAAGGATAAGCTAGGAGGTTGAATCATGAAAGACATTGACAGTGGAGGCCACACATGTAATTCCAGCACTGGAGAAGTAGAGGCACTGGGCACCTGCCTGAGTCACATGGGACATTTTTTCAGAAATGTTTTTGTGGGTAATATTAAGTGATATACTATGCTTGGGATATCCTAATGGTTGTAGAAAAATTACAGAATAATTTCAAGGTTTTGACAATGGTGAAATACAGACTGTTTCTTTTTTTGTACAAATTAGCTCGTAGATGTCTTCTCTACAGAACTGTTGCTGAACTTATTTTGGGTGCCGGGGGTGGGGGTGCAGCAAAGATACAGGATTAGGCCAAGGCAAACCATTTGAAGCCAAAAGGTCAAGCCTTCATATCCTGGTTCCATCATTCACTAGTTTTGTAACCTAGGAAAATTACTTTACCTGAGGCCCAAGTTTCTGAACTAAAAGCTAAGTGTTAATAATGATTCTAAAAAAAAAAAATTGAAAGTTTTATTTGCTGTTGTCAATTTTTCAGTTTGTCAGGAATCCCCAGAAAGATAAACATTAATTATGGAGTTTACATATAAACCTTGGAATTTTTCTTTCTGTTTAAATTCTAGCTAAGGCAGGAACGGATCCAAATTCAGCAGCTTGGGCTGCTTATTATGCCCACTATTACCAACAGCAGGCACAGCCCCCGCCTGCAGCTCCTGCAGGCGCACCAACTACAACCCAAACGAATGGTCAAGGTAACTACGGTAATTAAAAATTTTATTTTCTATTTTAAAGCCAAAGCTTGTGTTTCGATTTTATATATGTTTACTAGTGTGTCATACCCTTTATTTTACTTTCAATCCTGGGAATTGAACCCTGGACCTTGTGCATACTGTGCTAATACCATCACTAGGTTAGATCCCTGGGCCTAAGGTTTTGAAGAGTCATTGTGACTGTGGGTAAGCATACTAAATCACTTTGAAGTAGTAATAAACCTTAGTCTTTGTTCTGTTCCCCTTTTACTCCACTACCCGGATATAGATGTCTGTTAATTATGAAAAGCACTACTGAAAGCTGTACCTGGAGACATGAAGTCATACTATCCTTGTGTACTCATTCCAAAATGAATAACCGTCGTGGTCTTTTAGAGTCCGTACTCAGCATTGATATGCCACTGCTGTGCACAGCCCTTGCTTAGATTCGCCAGTTGTCCTAGTGTTTCTATTGAGATAATCTAGTATCGTACAACATATTTATTAGGTCTGTTGTGTCTAATCAGGCTGGAGCAGTTTCTTGGTCTTTCCTTTTATGTCTCTAAGAAGAGTATAACTCAATTGTTAGGTAGCTGTCAGCTTAAGTCCCTTGGAGTACTAACCCTGATCTGCCATGTTTTTTTATTATGGTACCACCACTTACTATAAGAAATTACTTAGTATTTTTGGTACATTTTACTGGAATTGTATCACTAGTCTGTTCATCACACTTCTCCCTCAGCCTTGGTCTCTATTAGTAAACTACTATTACTATAACTGTTAACTGTTGGTTGCTATCATTGTATACTGCTATTTTATTGCAAGGAATAGCTTTCCTTTTATTTTAACTGCTTTCATTATATTGTCCTAGATTTGGGTGGTTGGGATTATCTTCAAGGTGGCTCTGGTGTCCTTCTGACATTCTTCAGGTGCTTCCTTAGTACCTAACACAGTAAGATACTTTGTCTTCTGAGCTCCAATCAATGATTCATTCTTTTTTTTTCAAGGGTAGAATTTTGAAACCAGACCGAGTATGCTCATTGGTATTTAAATGTCACTGGTCGTAACCCTTTCTAAAATAGAACTAGAAAGTATGTTTTGGGGCTGGCGCTTAATAGTACTTGTTCCTGCAGAAGACCCAGGTTCGATTCCCAGCACCCATGTGGTGACTCACACTGTAACTAATTTCAAGGGATCCAGTGCCCTCTTCAGACCTTTGAGAGAACCAGACACTTTCAGTGCGCAAATAAGCATGTGTGGGCAAAACAATCATACAGAAATAAAACGATCTAGAAAAGTTTTTTAAGTATGTTTGTATACTTGCAAGCTAATACATACCTAATAAAAATAGCATGATTATCTGCTTATTTTTTAAAACATTGACATTCTATTCTAATGCTTCAAAACTGTTATCAGCTTTTTAACTTTTGTACTTAAAAATGGCCAGAAACCTCATGTCCTATGTTTCTTTCATGTGCATTTTCTCAGTAGCCCTTGTTAGCGGTTTCTCTGCATCCTTTTGTGCCTACTGTCGTGTGTCCCCCACTAGTGTACTTACAGCTCCAGGATAGATAGTGTGAACTCCACGTTCATGGTGCAGAATCACCTTCGAAACTTAAATCTTGTTTGTTGTTTTGTTTTATTTGTTGTTTTGTTTTTTAACAAGGAGATCAGCAGAATCCAGCTCCAGCTGGACAGGTTGATTATACAAAGGCTTGGGAAGAGTACTACAAGAAAATGGGTATGCTGTATATTTAATTTCATTAATTAAATCAAAGAACTTAGTAAATATGTATTAAAATGCTGGATTTTGCTTAGAAATTTGTTTTTAATATTTTAGATAAATGATCCATATTTTTATAATGTTGAAATTAAGAATATCAAGGGTGTCATTCTAAAATCATTGAACTTGCAGCATATTAAGAACATTCTGAAAAATTCTTAAATTTGTGCTTATGTAGCAAGAAAATGCATTTGTCAGCAAGCTAGTAATTAAAAGAAATTTCCTTACTAGAAAGTAATACATAGCTTTAATTATTGCTATACTTTTGTGTGATGTTCTAACTAGAATAAGGTTAAATTTTAGAGCCCCAAGCAAAGCGATTGTGTCATCTTCAATATTGCTGTCAAATAAGCAGGAAATTAAGACACAATGACAGATTGCTTTAATCTTAAACATTTAGATGCATTGAAAAGGAAAAATTATGACTTTTTTTTTTTTTAAAAAAAGCTTGTGTTTGACAACTATTGAATGTATGCCTCACATAGCCATGATGGCTGTGTAAAAGTACTTTCAGCCGGAGATACAGCTTTCTACAAAGCTGCTTCCAGATTAAAGAGGTTTCCTACTTGCACAGCTGTGTAGAGAAGTGATGTGCATCATACTCCTGAGACTTCACAGATGTGCTAGCTTACTTTTTTAACCTCACTATTCTCAGACAGGTTGTGACCGTTAAGCATTTGTACTAGAAACTTTCTAACCATGAAACAGTGTTCTGTATGATTAGCATGACTACATAATTTGTTATCTCAACTGGGGCACTTTAGAGAAAGAATTGAAATGTATTAATTATTCTGTGATAGCCAGTGGTCAAGGCATATAGCCACCCTAACTCTGCTGAAATAATGGTACTTTTTTTAAAATAAGGAATTGAGTATGAAGAGGCCAAAAAGCATGAACTCCATGTGTAATTTCACCATGTGTGTTGATTTGTTGGAGACTAAGGCCTGCTAACTGATATAGGTGATTGTGGTAGAATGAGTTATAGCTTGCTGTTTGTTTACATGACATCAAATCAGTTTTGTTTAGTTCATTGTAGCTTTTGTTGAATATAGACATTTTAACTCACTTTGATTTTAGTTTTCTGCTTTCTAGCACTTTCAGCACACCATTCTGTGAATATCTGGGTTCATATCCCCATTGCATCTTAAAATGCCAAACACGGCCAGTGCATGTCCTGGTAACCCCAGTTGGAGAGCTGTTTTCCAGGAGCTTGCTGACCAGTGTATTTGAAATGGAAGAGAGAAGAAAATAGAGGAGAAAAAAGTCTTGAAGGCTCTTGGTCTAGTTTAGGTAGTACCGTGTTTGGCTAGCATAGATGGGCTCTGGGTTCATCATGTGTATAGGTGTGTGGATTATCTCCAAAGGCATTTTTCTTACTTTCCCAAATAGGCTGACCAGGTTTCATAATTATAGTCATTGTGAACTGCTTCGAAAACACCAAAGATATTTTCTCTCTCTCTCTCTCTCTCTCTCTCTCTCTCTCTCTCTCTCTCTCTTTCTCTCTCTCGGGGTTTCAAGACAGGATTTCTCCATATAACAACAGTTAAGGCTGTCTGGGAACTTGCCTTGTACCAGGCTAGCCTCAAACTCAAAAAGATATGTCTGCCTCTGCCTCCTCAAGTGCTGGGATTTAAGGCGTTCGCCACCACTGCCTGGCAGCTCCGAAGATTCTTATAGATGAAGGAAAAGATGTTTAGAGTCATTACGAAGAGCAAAATACAGAGTGGTAGAGGTTGCAGGTTTGGGTGTTGGTTTTTTGTTTGTTTGTTTGTTTTTGGGTTTTGTGTTTTTTTTTGTTTTTTGGTTTTTTTTTTTTTTTTTTTTGATTTGGAGACAGGGACAAGGTTTCTCTGCAGCTTTTTAGAGGTTGTCCTGGAACTAGCTCTTGTAGACCAGGCTGGCCTCGAACTCGCAGAGATCCACCTACCCCTGCCTCCCAAGTGCTGGGATTAAAGGCATGCGCCACCACTGCCCGGCTGAGGTTGCAGGTTTAATAAAAACTTCTGTAATCAGTAAAGAATTAGGCATCAGATAAAGGTAAGGTAATTCCTGTTTAGAGGAGAGTAGGCGAAGTCATCTTGGGTAAAAACACTGGTAACCTAGTAACAAGGAAGGCATATACTACAAATTTCTGGTATCTACATACACATACACGGCTTCCATGCCCAAACACACATAAAACATACACAGCACAATTTTTTATAGCCCTTACGTTGTTAAGTACTAATTTGGTGCTCTGAAGGCATCTAATACCTTAAAGCCCAGAAGACATAGCTGTGGAACAAATGCAGGTCTATCAAGAGATAATTGAACACTGATGTGTTTAATAAGGACGACTCTTAACACTGTTGTAGAAGTGATGATGCTTTCTATTGAGCTCTGTGGAAATATTGGGTAGTGTCCTGCTAAGATGTAGACCAGACTCCAGTGTTAGAAAGGTAGAGACTAAAGGGTAAGGACATGGGTGTGTGAGGTCTAGAGCGAATTAAGTCATTAGTGGTTAGAGTTGTTTGCAGATTTGGGGTTTTCATAGACTGTGAGTCTGAAGAGTGCTTTACATGTCCGTCCATAAGTATCTTATGTCATTGTGCATAGCCAGATTTGCTCTCACGTACAGTTTTGTAAAGGATATTGTGTGATTTTTATACCCTGTTGGAGAGTTTTCTAAATATTGTTTTGAATTGCATCTATCTCCTTATAAGGTCCAAATGTTAAAACCAAAAAGTTATTTATGGAAGCAAAAGTAGAACTAGGGAATTTTTGTAGTAATAGAAATGTTTTTACATTGCCCAAACAAGCCCCCACCCAGCACATTGTAAGGTTAAGTCATAGATCTCAGTTTTTGTTCACGTGGCTGACCTTTATTCTGTGAACACGTTTTACGGTGTGTGACAGGGTGCTTTCTGAAACTGTAAAATATAAAAGGTGTCCCCTTCTCAGAGCTCCATGTTCATACATACTACAAGTGTTCTTTTTTTAGTTTTTTGCCTTGGCAATTTCAAAAGGGTGGGGAAGTTGTACATGAGTCATAGGTTTGGCCGGTGTGTTCAGCTAAATGTACTCAGTTTATATTTTATGCCTGAGCCATTACAAAGTAAGTTGCAGGCTAGTTTATTTTAAATATATTATACTCTATGTTCCTAACTATTGTAATAATGTCCCTACCAAGAAACTGTCTCTGCAGTTAACTTGTTTTTGTTTACAGAATCTGTCCAGTATTCCTATGATTTGATGACTGTATTTCTCATTTGATAACTCAAAATGGTCACTCTGCTCAGAAGCAACAAAACTACTCGTGGAAGCTGAGTTTCATTTGATTCATTGATCTTGTCCTTTTTATCAGCTGCCAGATTATTTTTAGCAAAACTGTACTCTGATGTGAACACAGTAGGTCTTTTGTGTTACAGCGTGTGTGTGTTTTTATAAATTTTTTTTATAAAATATTGATTTTAAATACTTATAAATATCAGTAGTTCTCTATTGTAGTTTAAGACCAATATAACAGATGACCAAAATGGATAAAAGAATAGTGAGCCAGTTGTGGTGGCACGTGCCATTAATCCTCAGGAGGCAGAGGCAGGTACCTCTCTGAAGATGAAGACAGCCAGGTCTACATAGCAAGAACTCTAGGCCAGCCAAACTGGATCTTGAAATCCTGTCTCAATGTCAAACAAACAAACAAGACCGAACAGAACCTCCATGGTGACTACGGCACAAACCTTTAGTCCCAGCACTGGGAAGGCAGAGGTAGGCAAATCTCTGAGTTCGAGGACAGCAAGGACATGAGGAACCCTGTCTCAAATCCAGTGGGGGCGGGGGACGACAACAACAACAAAAGTTTCTTCTTGCCTGTCAAAGATAATGTCTGAATCTTTGCCTTTGTTTAAGGCTGTGCGAGTTTCGTTTCGTCATTGTTGATAGCGCGATGAACTAAAAGACTAAAATCTGTGGTTAAGATGAAAAGAGCATTTTTTTTGTTTCTTTATGCGTGCTGCACCTTTTTTTTTCATTCTCCCTTCCTCTCTCTTTAAGGCATAATAAGATAAACAGTAACTGAAGGGTCAATGAGACACATATATAATCCCAGCACTTGGGAAGTTGGCAAGAGGATTACAAGTTCTGAGCCAGCCTGTGCTGCCTAAGTGAGACCTGACTCAAGATAAACAAGAACCTCTATGCCTGTCATAATAAAGCTGTGCGAACAGTGGGTGGAAATTTGTGTTAAAATCCAGGGGGTTTTCTTTAGGTCAACAAGGGCAGACACAAGATTATTCACAGGCTTGGGAGGAATATTACAAGAAGCAAGGTATTATTTTTACTAGCCAAGAGATTCTATGAGATTTTTAATTATATATGGTTGGAGCAATAAAGTTCCTCTCTTTCCCTAAAGGTCAAGCAGTTCCTGCTCCTACTGGGGCCCCACCAGGTGGGCAGCCAGATTATAGTGCAGCCTGGGCTGAATACTATAGACAACAAGCAGCATACTATGCCCAGACAAGTCCCCAAGGAATGCCGCAGCATCCTCCAGCACCTCAGGTATAATACACTTGCTTTTTTTGTGTGTTTTTGGTTTGGTTTTGGGTTTTTTTTTTTCCTCCAACCATATTTTTTGCATGTTTGTATGTTTGGGAATGTGTTTTACTTTTTGGTTGATAAAGTATAACTAGGAAATTGTGATGTGTTTGGGGATTTGGTTTTTAAATAATGCTTTCTGGCATCTGCGTGCTATTTTTATAATGCCTTTGATTTTAAAAATAATTTTCTTCCCCCAGGGATTTGCAAATCATGCAAGAAGCCACCATCATTTATATTAACCAGTTTTTCTTTCTTAAAGGATTCACTCCTGAATTAGCTCCATTTAAAGGATTTTCTTTAACTTTTTGTGTATCTCTTATGTATCTCTTCTGCACAGGGCCAATAATAAGAAGTGGACAATACAGTATTTGCTTCATTGTGTGGGGGAAAAAAACCTTTGTTAAATATATGGATGCAGACGACTTGATGAAGATCTTAATTTTGTTTTTGGTTTAAAGTAGTGTTTTTCCCCCCCTTTTTTTATTTTGAAAATGTACAAAATATCTATCACTACTGATAGGAGGTTAATATTTCTGTGTAGAAATGAAAACTGGTTTGTTTTTAGTCTTTAGTGTAGATGTACACATTCCAGCAAATGTATTTGCAACTATTATGTGGTCAATGCTTTGTGATATAAATGTACTTTTTCAATGTATACTTTCACTTTTAAAATGCCTGTTTTGTGCTTTACAATAAATGATATGAAACCTCCTGTGTCGGTAAGTTGGATATGTGGGTAAAGGATTCATAATTTCTTAGCAGTGATAAGATACATATACACAACTATATAAGCTTTCCCCATGAATTACTGAGTTTTTAAACACTGGCATGATGTTTTTCCCCTTGCAGTATAGTGGTAGATTGGAGGATCTTTTCTGTTGTATTTGGCTATTTCAGCACAAGTAATCCTGATATCTTCATTTTTTCCTTCTATTTGATTTTAAAACTGCATGTATATACAATGATCTTTAGTATACTTCCATTGCATTAACAGTGAAATTTCCTTTTATATGTGAGCACTATTTATATATGAGACCTGTACTGCTGCTACAACAGTTAACCTTTCTGTTTTTCACTTATTTCCAAGACTGTTTCAGCATAACTAATTTTGAACAGTTTTCAGACAGTGATTTGAGTAGTTTATAAGAAGCTTTTTGTTTTCCATGTAAAGCAACTATTTCAATGTATATAATAGTGTGTTTCTTTCTAAATTTAGGGTAGAAAAGTAAATAGTATGCAAAAATATAGCTACATTGCATCTGCCATTGAAACATCTGGGGTATGAAAACGTTCAGCTTTTTTCATTTTGCATTATAGATAAGCCTTGTCTTGTGATTGCACAAGTCCAGTCATTGAATCAAATTAATTTTTTGTGTACTTGAATCATTTTATTACTCTTAACATTCATGCTGAAGTTCTGATATTGTTGAAAACCATTGTTTTATTCTGCATATTTGTTGGCTCTTTGCATATTAATATATTAGACTACATGCAAATACAGTCTGTCTTGCCATTGTCTGTTGAAGTGCAGGTTTGATCCAGCCAGTATAGGACTAGCTCTGTAGGGGTGAGGAGGACTGTGCTGTGTATCATCCTTGATTGTGTTCCTTCAAGGAGCATTGCACTGTAAGTACATCAGAATGACAAATTGATGAACTGCAACAGTGTCTCTTTGTCAATGTTCCACATAATGCAATTGCTATATTTTGTGTGAATATTATGTTGGAATACAGTGCTGATATCATAGGAAAACATAAACTGCCTTTTAACATAGAATAATACATAGTTCTGTATTTTTTTTTAAGTGAGCTTAATGGGTAAGTATTTTTGATATGCTTTAGCTAATAGCTAAAGAAGATTGATCATTATCAAAGTTGAATAGTATTATCTATCGGTGCTCCTAAAATGCCGATTTTTCAGTGTAAGATATGCATCTTTAATAGTGATATGAAAAACTTGAAATGTGTAAGACAGTGTTTTTCAGATTGCAAATTATAAGCAATGTAGCACTTAGCATCTTTTCATAAATATGTTTTATCTGTGGTGAGCACCATGTGTTTTGCATATGCTTTAAAGGAAGAGGTATGAGGACAGAAATGTTGAGGTAATAGGGCAGAAAACAGTACAGCTCATTGTGGATGTTTTGAAATGTTTTTGATTGTTTTATGTAACTTTGAGTGACTTCCCTTACCCTTATTTAGATATGGATACATAGTCTAGTTTGAAGTTTACTAGTTAAGGAGTTAACTATTAAGTGTAGGGTATTGACATGAACAGTTTCAGTATTGCATGATGTTGTTGCATAGATGGATGACCTAGGAAAGTGGTGCATTTAGTAATTAAACTAAAGGAAATAGTTGAATTCAGTATCATTCACAAATTGGAGGCTGTTGATTTTGATTCGTTTAAAGTTTAAAATCCTTATTAATTGCAAACAGTGCAATTATTTATACTTCACAGTGCCTTCCCAGACCTTCCACCTTAGGTTCTGCTGCAAAAAGCAACAGGTAAGCACAACCTAAGGACATATATATAAATATATCAGTACATTAATGTTGTCCCTGTGAGGTTTTGTGGTTGTGTACTCAAAAGCAATCTGCTGCTGCTTCCCCAAATGTATTTTGTTATTTATGCTACCATTCTAGTGGAAAGTCTGTTAATTTGTTGAAGCAACTGTTTATAATTTTGGGTAATGGTTTTTATTTTAATTTTTTCATTAAAATAAAATGAGTAGATTGCTGTTATAACTGGAAAACATCCAGATCTTTTTGTACCCATTTTCCCCAAGTTATAGAAGTGTTACAGTAAGAACAGTTAAATAGTTAAGACTTAGAAAATCTTTTGGTCAGAAATTTCAACAGCCTTCACAGCCTGTTTGTATAATTGACAGGACATTTTCTTTACCCTCCAAGCCTGTGGTTTTAGTTTTGGTTTTATTTTTTTCCTCCTTTATTATTACTGCTTTAAAGTATAGTGATTCAGTAAAAACATTTTGGGTCAGTTTCCTAGACAGTTCTGTTTTCATGACTTGTATATGCTGACAAGGAAGACTAAGGAATACTGGCAGTAAGTTTTGAAAAAAGGCATGTGCATCAGTGAAATGTTAACTGTCAAATAACTTTCATAGTCTGCATAACCAAGTTTCTGGTTTATATTTTAATAACTGACGCTGCATTTATTTTTTTGCCAGTTTACAATGTTTGTGTTCTTAGGAATGATGTTTAACTAGTACATTTTGACTTAAGATGACTGTCTTAAAACAGCACCGTATCAGTTTTGTTTTTAATTCAGTTTCTAAATGTGCTGATCCTATTAAACTCCTGCTTATCTTTACAACAAAGAAAAATATTCAAAAATACTGCCTTCATTTTCACACACAGTGCTGAAGATGCTGCAAGCACCAAATCATAGCTCATAATATCAGGTCCTGAGATAGTTACCCATAAAGAGGAATCCTTTGAGTGTATGCCATTGGTGAGCCGATGAGCATGGACCATAGAAGGGCTCAATGTAGAAGGTAAAATTGGCAAATCATAATTGAGAAATATGAAATGTATTCCCATACATAATATGGTATAGGGTATGATGTACCTGCTCTTAATCTTGATCACTTTTCATTTTAAAGTGCTATTCACTTAAATGTTCCATGAACTGTTAAAATTATATAGTTGTTACACACACTATGTGTGTGAGTGTGTGTGTGAGAGAGAGAGAGAGAGAGAGATAGGTTGGTTGGGTTGCTATCTCTTTAGAGCCTGTGAAGTTTTGGTTAGCTGTAGTTGGCGTTTGGAAATCTGGATGAATGTTTATAGATATTGGGGATTGTTTGTCTTGTGAGAAGTTTCAATTCATTACCATAATAAACCTTCACTGGTTTAAAGCATTTTAAATAGCACCAAACTTAACTTGTAAGTAAACTTGAAAGCAGAAAAGGTGCCAGTTGATTTGAATTCAGCAGATTTTTAAGGTAGAAAATTGAATGGTTTAGCTTGAAATTAAACTCATATTTAAACAAGTTTACAGATTTTTTTTAATGACATACATGTTAGTGAAGTGATAACTTAGTGTTCATTGCTTTGATGTTTGTTTTAGAAATGTATACTTGTTTTTTAGTAATGAGAATCATTTTAATATTAAAACTAGTAATTTGATACTAATTATAAAGCACATTAAACAAATATCTTGGTAGTTAATTCATTAAAGTCAGTTTAGATAGGAATAGCAAGTGCTTCCCTAAGTTTTCATTCACTTTTGAATGCTTTGCCAATACAACCAGTTCTTCCTAAAAATGGTTAGCATGTTGTATAGAATGTTGATGTAGAATTAACTGATCACTGGAGATGTCTTTTTTTCTTTTTTTGTTTTTTCTTTTTTTTTTTTGCAAATTCTGCCTGGCGTTAAAATGCATTTTCATAATACTTAGATAATTTGACCGAAAATGACCCTGCTTTTTGTTTCATCAATCGAATTGAGAATTTTTTTTAAATGATGGCTTTAAAAAAGCAAATGCCAGGGCTTTAGTTTCTTGAATGATACCCTAAAGAAACTCTTAATGTATTTGCAAATATATATATATTTTCTTATGCATGCTCGATGCATTTTCGTCCTGAGAAAAGTGTTCTCTACAGAAACTACCCGTGTGTTAAAAGAAGATTGGCTTAAAATGGCTACTGTGATGGGAACAGTGTCTTAGGGAGATGCAGCTTGGACTGGAGGTAAATTGAATACTTTACAAACTGGTTTAGAGTTTTGCTTTATTGACATTGTATGTAAAGGGCATTGGATTGTTATTTTGTATTCTTTATGGTTTTCTTAATTTAAAACAATATTTTGTATTCTTTATGGTTTTCTTAATTTAAAACAATAAATGTACAGTGATGACTTACCAGAGTGCTTTTTTGTCTTTTTGTGTCTTTGATATGTATACTGAGTTAAAATTTTTCTCCTTTATTTCTGTCATTAAAAATTTACTGTGAAAAAAATACTGGTGGTGGTTTTGCCTTTTTAATTCTAATGATAAGTTGTTTAAACTTTTAAAAGAGCAGATAGCCCATTGCATAGCTTTTAAAATAAGAAAAAAAGGCCTTTTGATGTACAGGTAACTTTATTATGATTTCATAATGTAAAATAAAATTGTTTTCCAAGAAATTGAATATAAATATAAAACAGCCAAATAATAGAACATAAGTTATAATTATTTACAGACTTCTTTGTTGTTATTTAGAGACAGTCTCTCTATGTAGTCTTGACTGTCCTGGAACTCACTATGTAGACCAGACCAGGCTGACCTTGAACTCAGAAAGCTAGAATTTTAAAATCACTTTTCCCTGAATCTAATCCTCTTAAATCTTGAAATCTTCAACTGTTTTTAAAAAAAAAAAAGCCACATTTGTTCCTGAATAGAATACTAATATTTTCTCATGATAGTATCATTTATTCATTCAGGTCACAGCATAAACTTCAGTATGGTCATTATACATTTGAGACACACGTGTTAATATCTATCACACTTGGAACACTGCTTAAACGTTGGTTTCTATCAAATTTGATTTAGTAGTTTAGAAAAAAAAATTCCTGGTTGGGTTTTTCTTTGCAGCAGTCCTCTGTCAGTGTATCTTCAGAAAGACTGGCATCTGCAGCAGACTGTCCTCTCTGGCTAACTTTAGATGTAAAAACTCCATTTATTCATGCAAACTTTAAATAAACATAATGATATAAATATGGAAGATACAAAGCATTTGCTTTAGGTTCATACAGGAGTACATTTCCCTTCCCTGTCAACTACATTTTGACTGGGCATAACATAGTAACCCGGTGTGCATTGGAAAAGGCATTCTTTGGATCAGCTAGTTGGAAGATGTGGGGAAAAGGTATTAGGTCAAGTTGGTGCCACCTCTGGTCTCCTATAGCCCCTCCACAGAGATGTAGCAAGAGAGTTGGAGAGAGAGAGAGTTCCAAGGAGAGAAGGAAGCCTAGTAGTCATCCACTAAAAAAAAAGAGAGAGAAGAATGATATTTTTCCCATTTATTTCCTTAATAAAATAAAGGATTAAAAGTCAATTCTTACTTTCAATGGTAAGAATGCAGGTACTTGCTGCAGAGCCTTTATTGTTGACTGCTTTACACATATATTCTCCTCCATCTTCCGGGAAAGTTTCTGGCAAATAGAGGCAGTAAGTTTCGCCTCTTTCAATGTACTGATAGTCTTCTCCATCCTGTAGCATCTCTCCTTCAAACCACCATGTGATTTCTGGCTTGGGCTCTCCTGTCACTTTAACAGTAAATCTGACTGGCTCACTGTCAACAACTGAGGTGTTTCTTAGAGGCTTTTTGAACCATGGAGCTCCTGATCTGGTTTGCTCCTCATCTTCAGTGGTAGAACCATTAATGATGCTCCCTTCTTCTTCCTCATCTTCTCGTCTCTGTATTAAAATAAGTGCATTTATTAAGTTGTCATTTGTTTTTAGTAATAGAATTTCGGAGGTAAAGAAAAGTTTGGGGTATATATAGCTCAGTGTTAGAGCATTGGCTAGCATGCATGGTACCCTGGGTTTCATTGATTGTAAAACCATTCAAATGGCTTGAAAGCTATGAGGACAGTGCCTTAATTGCTTGTAAATGGGTTAAGAACTCCCTCTGATAATGTAGGTGCATACCTTCTGTAATGCTGCATCAATTTCTTTCTGTTCAAACTGCATTCGTAGTAACTTCTGTTCTTCAATTCTCCTTTGTTCTTCTTCTTCTCTTGCTTTAGCCATTTGTTCAAATCTGGCTTTCATATTCACTTTATGAGTAAAGGGAGATTCACTCTTTTTTGCAGGCTTTACATCAACATCGTCGTCCTTAAAAAAGAATGAAAATTACTTGCCAAATGAATGCATTAGTGATTTGGTAATTTACAAGCACAAAATATTTAACGCTTGATTTGCTTTTTGTGATACTGTAGCTATTTAGATTTTCAGGAAAAGTGAGAGAACGTGCAAGTTTATTGCTTCTTCAAAACTGCATTTAGAAAATCAGAGTTGACTAACTGAAAGGAATGTCAAACAGCTAAACATCGATGTTCTCTTTTCTAGAACCTTTGGAAAACTAGACTGGTGTTATGGGAAAGAAACCTAAAGTCATAGGGCGCTAACAGCATTGGTGCCAGGATATTAAAGCAGCATAGTGTTCTGGAATACAGCAGGACATTAGAAAACCAAGTCAGAGGCTGAGAATGTAGCTCCATTGGCAGAATGCGGGTCTAGCATTCATGAGTCCTCAAATGTGACTCTTATCTCCATACCTGCATCTGGTGGTCCAATGCTTGGTGGAAGTGAGAAGTTTGTTGCCAGCTTGGGATACTGAAGACACAAATTCAGACACTGTATAACCTTTTAATTGGTTAACCAAATAGGGGGTATAAAGTACTATGAGTGGATATTGGATTCTTTAATCGAAGGTTGTATGTGTGCCTTCAAAGAAGTCTGGAATCTTCTGGAAGTTTGAAGGCATAATTTGTAGTTCCCACCCCAAGACAAGATGTCTAGCTGGCCTGGAACTCACTACGTTCAACATTAAAAGCCTAAGTTAAGTTGGCCTTAGGATGAGAGGTGCAGCACCACTCTCTTAAAAACACTGATAGCTCTCAACAGGAGACAGTTGGATCTCAACAGGAGACAGTTGGAGGTTGGAGAGGAAGTCTATCACTGGAAGTGTTTTAAAGGTCATTAAGGGCCTTTATCCAAGGGGTAGAAGAGAATTACACATTCTTCAGATTGAGTACAACCTAATCTGACACCTGTGCCAGAAGCAGAAAAGCATCAAATATACTGGTTCTATTTTTACAGATTTTATAATGGCTATCTTTAACAAAAGAGCAACTGCTTGGTAGACTGGGGTTTTGTTTAAAACAAGGTCTGGAGCCCAGACTACCCTTGACTCATCCTCTCTTCATACTCATCTTGAATTTTAAAGATTCTAATTTTTTTGTTTTGTACCACATGGCTAGTAAATGCTAGTGTTCTCCAATTATCACAAGACTACTATTTTACTACTTTCCACTGTTACCAATAGTTTTACAACATGCACATGCATCTCACTAAATTCAGAACCAGTGTCAGACTGTCTTTACCTTGCTTAACAATTTAATACCTCACCAGACTTGATAAATCTAGCACCAACTGGTTTCCCTGGTGATGGTGCCACAATAGTAAGGTCCTCAGCAACCATCTAGAAGAGAACTTACCCCATTTTTGTTTAAAAAAAAAAAGGTCTTGCCAAGCATGGTACATGTCTATAATCCCAGTGTCAGGAGGTGGACACTGAAGAATCAGGACTCCAAGGGTTTTTCTGTTACCTAGCCTTTGGTCCTGCCTTTATGACTGTTTTCCACTTCATTGCAATGCTAGAATTCTTTGGTAGAACTATTTAGAATTTCTATTATAACATCATTTTTGCTGATTACAGTTCTTGTAAGGTGAAGTCCTTTCACAACTAGCCACAAAGTACTTTGAGAACTTCATAACCTATTCAGTTCAGTCATAACCTATTCAGTTCAGTCATACCATTATAAAGTCCTTGGGATCTGTTTTAGTCCCTCAAATAAATTAGTACAATCTTGTTGACTTCTGCTGTCCCTCATTCTAGAATGTTCCTCTTACCACAACATTTTTTATGAGAATACTTTACAAATGAGAAGATAGCCTTTGACCCTAAAGGCTGAAAGTTATTTTCACAGGACAGTAAGAGGAAACATTTCCGGCAGAAAGCATTTCAGAAACAGGCAGGTATTGAGGATACAGCCTGCTTGGTTAAAAAGCATGGAGTCTGGAATGGTACAGAGAGACAGGATACATGCTGGCTAGGAAGCAAAGCCATCAGCACTCTTAAAATGTTAAGATTGAGCCATTTCTGGCTTGGATCACAAAGCATTGTGGAAGAATTTTCTACAGAAACCCCAAAGGGGGCCAGGAAAAGGCTGCCACTGTTAGATCACGCTGAAATGCCTCAGCCCTACAAACCTCTTAAGCACACTATGTCCAATGTAGCTTCACAGCGGCAGCTAACATCCAGCACAATAGATTGTCATACCATTGGCTCATTTGTGTGTCCCCAGACCAACTGTCACTTATCCTGCTTTGCTTCTAAATTTAATTTGCTACCATTCCACTTTTTCCTCATTTTGCACTCTATCCATTCTTCCCTCATCCTTTTGGACTCAGTGCTATATGATGAGCTAAATGGTCTTTTGCTATTTTCAGATTGTTAGAGATACACCAATAAGTAGCTGTAAATACTAACTTATTTTAAGATTAAGGTTATAACAAATACAATAATAATGTACCTCGTGGAAGTTTTCTGCTTCTCGCTCTTTAATTTCAAGGTCAATTGCTCTCCTCTTTGCTCGCTCTTCTTCTATCTTTTTCTGTATTTCTTTTTCAGACAACTGTCCAATTTTTTCAAACTTGCTTTTTAGATTTTTAGCTTGAATAGAACCGCTTCTTTTTAATTTGATTAATTCTTCATATTCTCTACTCAATCCAAAAGTTTCATTTTCTTCTTCCTCCTTCAAGAGAGTAAGATTTCTGTATGTTGATTATCAGTGCATTACAGTGGATCTCCTTCCCATCTGCACGTGAATGTGGGGCAGGGGAGTATGTTCCAAGACAACCAAGCAGATTCCTGGAAGCCACTGGTCAAATGGTATCCTATATGTACTGTTTTAAGAGTTTTATTTCTGGGTTTGGAGAGATGATTTAGAGGTTAAGAGCACTGGGTTCAGTACCTAGCGCCCACATGGAGGTTTACAATCTTTAACTCCAGCTCCAGGGGATATGACACTTTTCAGGCCCGCTGGTACTGCTTGTAACATACGTGCAGGCAAGAACACCAAAACACATCAAGTAAGTTTTAAGTAAAAACATTTACTTATTAAGAACTTCCAGTTCCAGGATAGGCTCCAAAGCTACAGAGAAACCCCGTCTCAAACAAAACAAAAAACAACTTCCAACCTTTCACATGAAGGAAGCCCTTCTCTTTGACAGCTACATGGACTCTCAGCACTTGGGAGGCAGAGGCAGGTGAATCTCTAAGCTGGAGCCCACCCTAGTCTACAGAGCTAGTTTTAGGACAGTCAAGGCTACACATAGACTCTCTCAAAGCAAAACAAAACAAAAACTTCTCTTTGGCATATTAAATTGCTAGTATCAATACTACTGTGCTTTGGACCCACAAATACAATATTGATTACAATTTTTTAGATCCTTTTTTTTTTACATGTATAAGTGCTTTGCCTGTATGATGTTTGTGTGTGCTACATGCATACCCTGTGTAGGTCAGAATAGGGCATCAAATGCCCTTGAACTGGAGTTAATGGATGATTGTGAGCCACCATGTGGGTTCTGGGAACTGAATCTCAGTCCTTTAGAAGAACATATTTACTATCTTTTTGACATTGCATCAGGATACTGTTACCTACAAGGTTCACACAGGAAAAAGACTTGAGTTACAACAAATAACTAAAAAGATACCAATAGCTTTCAGTTTTGTGTCAGGCCACATTCCTAGCTACACTCTACCAGGTTGGACACACACACCTATATTAAGAATATATGTCATAAAAGTATGTCAGATATCCTTATGTGATTAATAACATAAAGGTCACAATAGAGCAATATAAGGAATGCACTCAGTTAGATCTCTAAGTGAATATTCTTCCACCTTACCTCTCCCATTTCTTGTCTCAGTTGTTCAAATCCCTGTTTTTCCATTTCCAGTTTATGCCTCCGTTCCTCCTCTGTTCGTCGTCTTTCTTCTTCCATTTTTTGTTTTAATAATTCTTCAAAATTAATTTCCAGTTTTCCAGGCATCAGAGATTCTTGGGAAACTGTTTTATATATCTCTGGGGAATCATCATCTAATACCTATTTAAAATAAATATTTTTATCATTTTTTCCAGAATTGTGCATACTAAAAAATGGTATTGTAGAAACTGATATTTCTCCAATAAAAGTGTTTTATGTTGATCTAAAAATTCAGAAATCATAAACTGTTTTACAACTCAAATCAATGAACAAGGGGATATTATCAAAAATGTAAGATTGGGGTATCTGTGGTGTGGAGGATGGTAATCACCTGTATCTAGTCTCTTCAAATGAACAAAAATATTCATACAGTAATATATTTTAATGACACAGAGAACATTTTAATTGAAGTGAATCTCCAAATCTGGTCACTGAATAGGACATTTCAGTTAAGTCGTAGTTACATCTGGATCATCATGAGCTTTTAGCACAAAAACAAAAAGCCTTAATTCATAATTTTATTGTGAAGAAGTTTTGTTGCCAAGATGTTTTAAAGTAATAATAGTTATACTCTTAGAACTGCCAGTCCACTAACAGATGCATAGATTTAGCTAACCCTGTAACCTTATAAAGTAGCTGAGGGTAATCACCCTTGGTTTACACGTGAGGACCTGAGGAATTGACTGAAAAGTAGTCCAAAATCAACAGAAAGGCCAGCTAACAAAGCCAGAAGTCAGGCTTCAGCATATTTCTAGTAAGGTTATAAATTATATGAAACCTGTAGGAATGTACTAAGGTGAAACCTAGTGTTTGATACACTACAATAAATTATTTAGAAATGGGAATGATTAACAGACTGCTTTGCTTTTCATTATTTTGTAAATTTCTATGAGTAACTAATTTGACTGTGACCTTGGGCAAGCCACTTACCTCTCTGAGCCTCCACCATGATGACTTTCTTATGGTTGTCACAGGATTAAACAAAGCTTGGAAATAGGTAGCACTCTGTCTAACATCATAGCCGGCTCCCAACAGTAAGGTTTGAAACTTTTTAAAATGTTCCTCTGTCTGTCTATTTATTGGGGTGGGGGTGGGGGGCATTTAGGTCTCAGAAAAAAAAATTCTTCTTATCATGCAAGTGTCTAGGATTGAACTTAGATCATCAGGCTTAGTAATATCTTTACTCAGCTGAGCTATCTTCCTGGTCCCCAAAAACAGTTTCATCATACTATCATATCCTGAGGACAAGCAATCTCCAAACTGAACTAGAAACTTTGCTTGTAAGTTGTTGCCAGATATATCTTACCATGACAATTCTGTTTTCCTGGAAGTGAAGACTTCTATCTCTGATCTGAACCGTGGTCTGCCTGCAGACATGGACACGGAGTGAAACAATCCTCTCCTGGACTCACGGGCAAGGAATAGCAACAGTGCTATGGACTACGGTGCTGAAGATGGGAGAGTAAGTCAGGGCGTTGAATAAATGGGAGTTTATAGCCACTTGGGCATGAGTGAAAGGTTGAAGGCACGTAATTTCAGGCTCCCAAGTTTCTGATTTGAGTGTACAAGAAAACTGATGGATCAGATAGCCATGTTATAAACATTAACATGGCATGGAAAGTTTACCTTTGTGACAAATTAGGTATCGTTTAAAAAAGAATGATGGGTGTTTTGAAGAGTTAGATAATTGTGACTAAATGATTTTGGCCATCTAAGTAGACTGAGTGGGATTAAAATGGCAAAAAATAAAGGAGAGAGGGGCAGCAGAGAGAGGAATGGAAGGAGGGACTGTATGGGAAAATTCCCTGACTTTTCTTGACTCAGATCTGGTCTAGAAAATGGATCTTTGAGAGAGGGAGACAGTGCCCAACCCTTTATGCATTGGTAATCAGAACCCTTTTGACACAGCCAAAGAAAATACTGACAAGGGACTGGTGTTTAAAACCTATTTGCCATTCATATGCTTGCTACAGATTTCAGAGATGACAGACAGGATGTTCCTCGGAGTCTAATCATTTCATTTACAGCCTCAAAAACTGAATCCCTAGCTAGGCTTGATAGCTCAGTCAGTAAAGTCCTCATCTTTCAAGCCTGAGGACCTGAGTGCAGTCCCCGGAACACAAGTAAACTAGGTGCACACCTATTACCCCAGCACTGAGAAGGCGGACAGGAATCCTCAGACTGCAGCCATTCCTGAGGATGGCATCCAAGGTGGTTGTCTGGCTCTCACAGCTTGCACAAGTGCACACACGATGCACACACATACTGTGGAGGTAACTTTGTCTTACCATGCTTCTTCTTGCTTCAGCAAATGCCTTCCTCTCTTCCTCTATTCTCCTCCGGGCCTCCTCCTCTGCTTTTCTTTTCTCACCTTCTCTCCTTTGCTTTTCTATTTCTTCAAAACTGAGCTTGAGTTTTCCAGGGCGGTACTCTGTAAAAACTTTTGCCGTATCTTGGTTTTCATCCTCATCCTCCTCATTTACCTAATAAAGAAACTATGCATTACTAAAAGTTGAGACTCACTGGGACAGGAAAGCATTGCCAGGTAAGGGCATGTGCTTAGCAGATTGACCGAGTATTTCCTTGCTCCCAGAATACTTACTCTAAAACCTCTTACTTTTTATTTAGCTTTTATTTGTATTTTTGATTTTTGAGTCAGGGTCTCTCTAAATAGCCCTGGCTGCCCTGGAACTCACTATGCAAACCTAGCTGGCCTTAAACACAGAGAGATCCACCTTCCTCTTCCTCCCAAGTGCTACCATGCCTGGCCAAATCCTCTTCCTTTTTAATGTCCTATATGATAAAATAATCAAATGTGGAGAAGTTACAAGTAAAAATGTACTCAAGATTAAATAAAATTTCTCAAGCTTTTGAATAAAGGTGACTGCATAACAAATTTTAAAGGGCTCAACTGAAATAATTCTCATAAACTAAACAGTTTGTACTTAGAGCTCAGGTACATACACACGGAGACACTTTAATCCCCAGTTCTCACAGAACTCTATGAGTTCAAGGCCAGTCTAGTCTACACAGTGAGCTCAAGAACACCCAGAATTACAGTGAAACCCTGACTCAAAAAGATTAAAAAAAAAAAAAAAAAGAATTTCCTCCCTTTGAACTACAGTGATTTTCCTTATACTAATCAGATAAAAGACTGTCATCTGGTATTATTTTATATAAAATTCATACCACAATTACTTGCTCATTTAAACATTAATTGAAATATTAAGCTGATTACCAGTTATATTGAAATGCACAGATTTATCTAAAAGTGAATAACATTTATTTGATTTTGGGGCAGAGTCTTACTTTACAGACCAGGCTGGCCTGGAACTCACAGATACCTGTCTGCCTCTGCCTCTCAAATGCTGCAATTAAAGGTGTGCACTACCACACCTGGCCAAAAGTAAGAATATTTTAAATCAATGTCTAGAAAGTCTAAAATGGTGAGCTATAATCCTCATAACTTTAATAATGAAAGCTGATTAAGAAACTCATGATAACTTTGAAATTATAGCTATTCATTTTTAAATTCTCAAAACGAGACTGGAATTCATGCTCCCTTCTCTTCTTTTTTTTAAAATATTTATTTATTTATTATGTATATAATATTCTGTCTGTGTGTATGCTTGCAGGCCAGAAGAGGGTACCAGACCTCATTACAGATGCTTGTGAGCCACCATGTGGTTGCTGGGAATTGAACTCAGGACCTTTGGAAGAGCAGGCAATGTGCTTAACTGCTGAGCCATCTCTCCAGTCCCCCTTCTCTTCTTTTTTTTTTTAAACATTTATTTATTTATTATGTACACAGAGCATTCCTTCCATGTATGCCTGCAGGCCAGAAGAAGGCACCAGATCCCATTACAGATGGTTGTGAGCCACCATATGGTTGCTGGGAATTGAACTCAGGACCTTTGGAAGAGCAGGCAGTGCTCTTAACCTCTGAGCCATCTCTCCAGCCCTTCTCTTCTTATAGTAAAGAATAAAGTGGGGATTAAGTCTCTGGCCTTGTGCATGCTAGGCAAGTGTACTATAACTGAGTACATCTCCCTAAGTTGTCTAGGTTGGCTTTAACTCGGACTAACTCAGTAGTCCAGGTTAACCTTGAATGTGTGCTCTTCCTCATCCTCCCAAGCAGCTGGAATTATAGACCTGTACTCCTCAAATGAAATTCATTATTTGACTTAAATATATCCTACAGCCATACCATTAAATATACTTCTTAACTCACACACAAAGGGAAGCCAGATGCATTGAGTAATACCTATATATTAATAGAGTATACAGTATTAAAAATAAAAATTTAAAGCATATTGGATAAGATGCCCCAAAGTGAAAGCTCAAAGAAAATACAGATGAATTATATGTATGTATATTGTATATAAAGATGTATATGGTTTTAAAGCCATGCCTTTTGGGATTTGAATAGAGGCAGTGGTAAAGCACTTGTTTAGCATGCACTAGGCTCTGAGTCCAGTTCATAGTGCTAGGAAAACACAATGAAAGGAGGCTTCCCCATCAGAGAGAGCCTACTTGGACCTGCAGTCAGCCTCGTGCGAGGCTTCCTGATGGAAGGCAAAGCCAGCACAGATACACTTGCCATGTGCCTCCTTGCTTCCTCAAAGGCGCGCCTCTCTTCTTCTAAGCGCCGTCTCGCTTCCTCTTCTGCTTGCTTCTTGCGATTTTCTTGTCTCTGCCGCTCCAGTTCCTCAAAAGTTAATTTCAGTTTTCCAGGAAAACGGGATCCTTTTTTGGCCTCAGTTTCATCATCCTATGAAAACAAACTTGTTACCCAAAGGACAATTGCTGTTAACTAAACTTTGGATTTGTTCTCGTAAAAAACCTTCTTACCATGACTAATGACAGACACTTTGCTTCCTTGAGAGATCGACCCTCTTCTTCATATCTTATTCGTTTGTCGTCTTCATGATTAAGCCTCTCACGCCCTTGCTCTTTGTCCAGGTGCTCAGGATTCTGTATTTTTCCAGATGTTTTGTTCGATTTGGCAGGCACCACTGTTATAAGCAGTGAGTCATCTCCTTCCTATTTGTAAGAAAGACAATTAGCATCCATACTCTTAGTAAGAATGTACGTGGTAGGGTACTTCACCTCCATAAGTGGTGAATTACATTGCTGTCAAGGCTATGAAGGACAAAAAAAAAAACCTTTTATTTTTTAAAACTAGTTACTCCTAAATACATCTTTCTCTGAACTCATTGTGCATGCTACTGAAACTTCCTGAGATCCACCCATGGCAGTCTCAAGAAGCACTCTGCATTTTGGAAGATAGGATTAATATACCCTATCTAATTAAGTAACAAGACTGTAGTACCATTGCCTGATTTTAGACAATCTGTACATCAATTACACAAAAGGTAATGTGCATGTGAGCATACTTGAAACCAATTTGATGGTGGATAGTTTGGCTTAAACATCCAACTAGCTTTCTCCATAGTCTGCTCCTCCTTCCAAATTTTTCAGTACTTAATATAATAAAGTAGTATTTAATGAGAAAAGCGATTGACTGTTCACCCAAGTGATATACTAACATAGTATAGATAAAGCTGTAAAGCATTTATCCTATTAAATTTTCAAACAAATTGTTTGTTTTGTGACAGGTCTCTCTATGTAGCCCTGGCTGTCCTGAACTTGCTACATAGGCCAGGCTGAACTCTAACTCAGAGATCTGCCTGCCTCTGCCCCGGGTGCTGGAATCAGCCATGCACCACTACACCTAGCTGAAATGCATTCTCT
Organism: Neodon shergylaensis; assembly: GCA_025134845.1. Lineage (NCBI taxonomy): Eukaryota > Metazoa > Chordata > Mammalia > Rodentia > Cricetidae > Neodon > Neodon shergylaensis. The sequence goes on from JABTXL010001223.1 coordinate 3,368,946, forward strand.
TACAATTGATTTTACTACAAATTTATCATTACATCTACTTTTTTCAAAAATAAAAATTATAAATTGTAACACACACTCCTAAAATAAAATGTTTCCAATTTTGTAAGCATAATTTTAGGCACACCATCAAATTGGTTGGTTGGATTTTAACCTTGCTAGTTGACTGGGTTATATTTTTAAGGTTATTGGACCATTCCTTCACAGTGATACACACTACCCTCCACAATGGTGTGTGAAAGCCAGAACTCGAGCTCTTAGGAACTCTGAGGAAAGAAGACAGATGATGAAGAGGAAACTGCCCTTTTACAATGCCAGCTTCCAACAGCCAGCGAGGTTAGTTCAGGAACCATGTGGTCTTGGCAGAGTGTCCCTAACAGCCTCCCGGGCCCTGTCTTCATGACCCACTGTGCAGGCAGAAGCATACTTTTCTTTAAACACATGGCAGTGTTTGAAAGGGCCCAGGCATGCTCTTGCCTTCACAGAACATTCTTGACTTCTGTCATTGTGAGATTTATAATCAATAGTGAAATAAAAGCCTCTGCATGGCCTCCTTCTTGGATTACAAGATAATTTGTGAATCAGATAATTTTCAGTGAATGTTTCATTAAAGGAAACGTCTGTTACCTCTGATGCGGATTCGGTTCCCGTATTGTTTATGTCCTCAATCTATTGAATGAGAATTTCATATCGTTACATTACAGTGAATTTTCTGCTTGGTGATTTCAAACATACAACTGAAAAGTAATTTAGCTGCATCTTCTGGTAAAATTTCAACGTTTGACTGTGAGCTTATGGGGAACAATTTTTAATTTAGTAGCAATCTAAACTGAGACACACAGAAACGCCCCCATCCTCTGCCCCTGCGGTAGCAGCAGGAACACTTATCACAATCAGATGATTGTGACCCTATTTCTTATCAAGATATATCTGGCAAAAATGTAAGCGACACGATAATAAAGTATGGTAGAAATATTAGCTAGATTAGAAGGGAGGCTAATGCTGGTACTTATAATATTTTCTCATATTTCAGCCACACAGAACTGGGAAAAGGCCATCGTCTAAAGTTGGAGCACATTTCTCTGAAGAAATATCATGAGGTTAGCTTGATGAGCTGGAGCTTAGCAGACTGCTGAGAGAAAGGAAACAGATGGTGTTAGCAACGCAGTGTTTGAACTTTAGACAAGTCTGAAGTGTCACGAAGCCCAGGCAGGGGGTCTACAGAGCGAGTTCCAGGACAGTCAGGACCACACAGATAAACTATCTTGAAAAACAAACAAACAAAAAACCAAAAAAAAAAAAAAAAAAAAGAACTTAGAGAGAAAATTTAGCCAGGATGATCTCTGTGAGTTTGAAGTCAGCCTCATCTATGGTATCAAATTCTGGGACAGCCAGGGCTACCTAGAGAGACCAGATCTCAAAAGACAAAACTTAAAACTATTCATTACTAAAATGTAAGGTACTTTATCAGAATAATTTTATACTACAAAATTTAATTTTTGAGAATAATTTGTTTTATTACAGAATTACTCATTAAACTGACTTGCTATATAAATGGAATAGATTTTTTTACACAGTAAAATTTTAATGATTCTCTAATAAAATAATTATAAATGAGTTGTTTTCCAATGAGCAATCAAATTAATTCCTCAATAAAAAGATCCACAAAACGTGAGAAGTCAGACACCGAGAATACAGGAAAGAGAAACAATTCATGAACCCCAATTCTATTCCTAGAGCTCCCCTGGGTCTGTCTGATCTCTGCTAAAGTGGACACTTACAGGGCTTCTACATCTTGTTTGCTTAGAGTTCTGTTGTCAGTGTCTTCTTTATCTTTGCTCACTTTAAACCATTAAAGAACAACAAAAGAGAGAACCATGGAGTTCTCCAACAAAATGAAAAATGATGAATTTTGTTCAGGGCTACGCTACTAGTATAGTTAAGAGGAACAAATGTTCAGAATTCAGTTAAGTGTTGACTTTCAAAGTTAACAAAGAACTGTTCCTCAACTTCTTTTCTTTTTCTTCTTGTTTTTTCTTCATAGGAAGCAAATTTGTTTCATCCCTATATTTCTTTCCTTGCCTCTCTTCAAGATCCTACTTCCCACCAATATCTGTCCCTAAATGGTGGACTCTAATTTTGTCCATCAGGCTATCTTCAGAGTTAACTAGATAATACACCCTCAGGATTTTCCCACACTTCTTTTTTATTTTAGTACCTAATACACGAGGTATATTCCTTTTTAATTCTTTGTAAGATGCTGCAATCTTAGAAGTGGTAAGATCTTGGTGATCACTTTAGCCGTTTCTGGCTCAGGAACTCCTCTTGCATACTGGTTTGTAGAAGTAAACTATAAACAACGTCATACTGCACTGCACTGAGTCATAGTAAATTTGAGTGGGAAATGTCTTATGTTTTAAAATTAAACTTTACACATTTCTAAGAAGACATTACTACACTCACTGCTGTTTTTGTTTTTTAAAGATTGATTTATTTATTATGTATACAACATTCTGCCTCCACGTATGCCCACACGCTAGAGGAGGGCGCCAGATCTCATTACAGATGGTTGTGAGCCACCATGTGGTTGCTGGGAATTGAACTCAGGACCTCTGGAAGAGCAGCCAGTGCTCTTAACCACCGAGCCATCTCTCCAGCCCCCACTCACTGCTGTTGTATCCTTAATCTAATAGGGCTAAAGCATGATTAGCCAGGGCTCTGTGGCACCCTTCGCACAGCGCGTGTTTGGTGTGAAGACACTGCTTTTTTCATGATCGTATTTATTTCAATTACCTTCTGAGCATCCAGTCTTTACTATAGTCACGCTCAATCACAGGTTTTTTTGTTTTTTGAGAAACAACTGCCTACTATTCCATTCTTGGGTTTCAAATGGGTCAGTAACCCTAGAAAATAGCAGTGCTTTGAAAGTATAGAAGAAAGAAGACTAATTCTACATACATACACAGTATACAGTGCAAGAAGCCACTCTTTATAGACTTTAGTCTTACTCGTTTACTTTATAGTTTTAATATAACTACATTCCTAAATCATATATATATATACATACTTATATATTTGTAGTAATTATGTATGGTGATAATTAATTCAACAGTTCTCATTTTATAATTCTATTTCTTTATAAAGTTTCACTAAGAAAAAGTATAGGAAAATTCTCATTGCTCCTGACATTTAATCTGGCATGTAGACATGTGTCATCATTTGCCACCAAATGGGTAGTTGTTTGTGTTAAAGAAGAGCTTATTTGCAAAACTGAAGTTAATGGATTCTTAGGAATGCTTTATTTTCATTATCACTTTTCTCTCTAGACAAGTGGCAGAAGCTGAAAGGAGCAGAGCATATGGATTTAAGGCCCTTAGAATATTGCTTTAAGGGGCTAGAGAGGCAGCTCAGTGGTTAAGGGCTCCTCTGCTCTTCTGGACGATCTGGGTTTGGTTCCTAGCACATACATGATAATGGCGCAGAACTGTCTATAACTTCAGGTCCGGGGATCCGATGCCCTCTTCTGACCTCTGCAGGCACTGCATGTACAAGGTGTACAGACACACATGCAAGTAAAACACTCTTACATATAGAATAAACAATCTTTTATAAAAATCTGTTTTATAAATGATAGAAATTTTAAATATTGATATTAAAAGGCTATATTGTGCTCTGTGATTATGAATAGTTTATGTGTAAAAATGTCATATCATTATAAAATTCTCAAAGATACCAAGAAAAGTTAGGACGATAGTCAGTTTAAGGAATGTAGAAACAGTTGGTAAGATCATTTCTAACAAAAGCCGCATCGCCATCCTAAACAGGCACATTCTGCACATAGTACTGGGCATCCCATACTGAATCGTTTCCCTTAAGATAATGTTTTTAGGCTAGCCACTATTAATAAGCTTATATTAAATATTTTAACTAGGCAGCATCCTGATTAGTTCTCATTTGTTCTGTTAGGTTCAGAAACGAACGGCAATGTAGCATCTACCTGCTCAGCTCTTTTTGCTAATTCACGCTGTATTTTCCTCTTTTCCAGCAGGTCCTGTTCAAGTCTGCGCTTTCTCTCCTCTTCCGTTCTCTTCCTTTGCTCTTCCTGTCTGTGTCTTTCCATTTCATCAAATTTACCTTTAACCGTGCCTAAGAATACACAAAAAAAAATTGTCTATTTTGCCAGGTTTCTTTCTTTCTTTTGCAAGCCTTTTTACATTTATCCCTCAAAGTTCTTACCTGTTAACTTTGGGACATAAGCCTTTTCTACTTTAGCAGAAATCTCTTCCTCATCATCAGAAGCAAGCATTTCTTTAATCTGGGTGGTTAAATAAATTACCGTGAACATATGGCCCAACATCAGACTAGATTATATTCGAGTAGCCCCACCCCCGCTGCAGGAGAACCCACTAGGATATCCACTGGATCACTGAAACCATAGGTAATTCTGAGACTGTGCATGCTGTTTTTTCTTGTAGGAAAATTATATATTAAAATAAGGAAAATAATTTTTATAGATCTTATAGTTGTGATGAACTTTAACTTTTACATTAGGTACAGTAAGAAAATAACAAGTAATTATAAAAAAATAATTATAAAAACATATTGTAATGAAATTTATTTAAAGCTTTTGTTTACTTTTCTGGAAACTTCAGTTTACTATTTTAGACCATGGTTAATGACAGGCAATGAAAGCAGTGGAGAGAAGCAGCAGAGGGGAGGAGCTGATCACACAGTGGAGACTGCAGAGAGGGGAGGAGGGGGATCACACACAGTTTAAATTAGATTACAAATATAGGCATTTTTGTTATAATTTATATAAAATGTTAGTGTCAATAATTCATTAAAATAAAGAAAAGTAACATTTTCACGAGAATAAAATAAAATCAGATGACCTCCTGCTTTCTCCTGTTCCATTCTCTCTCTCTAACATATTGTTCTTGTCTTCTTTGCTTTTCGTCTCTAGATCGCCTTTGATTTCTCTCTTCCCTGGCCTTCTGCATGGCTTCAAACTTATCCTTTACATCGCCCTTGCCAAGTTTTGGCACATAGGATTTGGGGACAGGTTTAGATGAAGAAAGCAGAATCTTCGTTAGAAGAAAGCAAAGAGAAGGAAGTTTAAAAAGAAATTAGACAAGAATAAGAATAAGACACATCAAAATACTCATCAAAACAAATAGAAACAAGTTTCAAATGCTTATTTGGATCACCACAGCGTGATTAGATGGTCTCTAAAACTTTAATTTCCTTAAGTTACACGAAATACGAGAGCAGAAATTTTGCTAAATCACCACTTCTTCAGAAACGAAACCCCAATTAAAGGCAGCATTCTACTGAGGCCAGTACAATATAAAAATCAAATAAGGAACTCTAATTAAAAACTGCTTTGGGCCGGGCGGTGGTGGCGCACGCCTTTAATCCCAGCACTCGGGAGGCAGAGGCAGGCGGATCTCTGTGAGTTCGAGGCCAGCCTGGTCTACAAGAGATACTTCCAGGACAGGAACCAAAAAGCTACGGAGAAACCCTGTCTCGAAAATCCAAAAAAAGAAAAAAGAACTGCTTTGTATTCTATTTTCTGACCCTATTCCTAAAGACCTGGATTGAGATTTGTCATCATCACAATCCTCAATTAACAAGATCAATCGCAGTAAAGGATATGAATTTGAGAACAAAGCATAAAATTGGGCTTTCAAGGAAAAGCCCATATTACAAAAAAAGCATTATTGCTGTTATATTAGACAGGCTAGGCAAAGCTGAAGGCCAGCCTAACCCGGCAAGAGGTGAGTCAGCTTCCTGCTGTGCTGCCCACGCGTGACTTCCTAAAAGCTCATTAAAATGTGCAGGGTGGCCCACCACTAAGAAGAGGCTCTGAAAGAGAAACCCGAAAGAGAGGAAATCTGACAGGAGGCTAGAGCAATCAATGTTCCCCTCATCGGAAACTAAGGCTGTAGACTCTTCTCATCTTTTTCAGAAGTTAGTTTCTAAAAGAGGTTAAAAAATTGAGTGTCAGAATGCCAAATTCTCCTAACGACAGGGACAAGCAGCTTGCTGATCTGTGCCCGATCTGGCTCCCGCTCATCTGCTGCGAGTCACTGTCACTGGTCCATTCAAGTTCCTTAGCTTGTCACTTCCGAGTGTCAGCATCTGGGGCCTCTCAATTCTCAATGACTAAGCCAGAAAAAGGGTGGAAGTTAAGAGGACCTTCATTGTTGCTAGAAGATGCTGAGTCCTTCTTTTCAGAGTGAATTATCACCGCCAATGGTCCCAGTCTCAGTAAAACCACATTGAAGGAGTCATTACTAAGACCAATTTATTTAAAATTCTTCCTAAGACCCTAGCTCTTCACTGTCTTCCAGAAGTTCGGTATGCATGTTTCCCAGAACCCAGATTAAAGGTACTGAACCAAAACTGAAGACAGAATCTTCTCTCATTGTACATCCTAATGTTACCAATTACAATCACCGAAGTATGACTCTTCCCACAATCCTCCAGTCTACTCTGTATTGCTCATCTCTTCCTACCTTTCCAAGTCTCTTCCTGCCTCCCCGCTCCGCTCCTATACATGCGTGCACACACACACGAGACACGAGAGCGTTTGAGATTTACTTACCTCTGCCTTTTGCGAAATATCATTCATGTTTGCTCTATGTGGTTTGGGGCTGAAGCTTCATATACTTTTGTATCTGTAAAATAATAACATTGCTGGGGGTTGCAGCAAACACACATTTTTATTTTTAATTTTTTTAATTTTATTTTATGTGCTTTTGTGTTTTGCCTGTATGTGTGTCTATGTGAGGGTGTCAGATTTTGGAGTTATAGACAGTTGTGAGCTGCCATGTGGGTGCTGGGAATTGAACCCAGGTCCTCTGGAAGAGCAGTCAGCGCTCTTAACTGCTCAGCCATCTCTCCAGCCCCAGCACCTTTAATCCCAGTACTTGGGAAGCGGAGACAGGCAGATCTCTTGGAGTTTAAGGCCAGCCTGGTCTACATAAAGAGCTCCAGGTCAGCCAAGGTTACAAAGTGAGACTTTGTCTCAAACAAAAACCAAGTTAATATTAAGAATTGTAATAACCTTCCCTTTTATATGCTGTATATTTCATCAATATACATTTCTAAATATATAATTTATATACTTATATAGAAACATATAATTTTTAAGTTATAAATTTCCCTTCAGAAGTTCAAATAAGTAACTAGTTGTGATAATCTTCAGCTCTTTAAGATTTGTGGTACATAAAAGAGCCTTTAGAAGGCCCAAGGAAGTGTACAGCCCAGAGGAGCTTGCTGAGCCCACAGGAGCACAGGAGTTACATGACCACACTTCCTTTAAATCCATCCTTTTGTTTCCTGTAATTTGACTCTTAAGGATGAACACGCTTTGATTGTAACACAGCCTTTAAAACTGAACCTTTCAAGCTGCTGGTGGCGTACACCTTTAATCCCTCTGAATATTTGCCCATTTACCCAATTGAAAACATTTTGATTATGCTGTTTTGGTAATTGTAAATGAAACTGATATTAAACATCTATGCACAGGTTTTTACGCGGACAGAATAAATACCGAGTCTTGATTGCTGGCTGGCGTGGTAAGAATGCGCTTGGTGGAGCCAGGTGACGAACTGACTTTGGAAGTGGTGCAAGCTGCTGCACTCTACCAGCAACGCGGGAGAGTGTGGGTTGCTCTCCCCGTGTCCTCCGATGCCAGTGTTCCGGGCTGTGGTTGCTGACGCACTGGATACGAGCTCATCTTAACTTGCACTTCTCTGATAACATGAGATACATTTTCGTGTGCCCACATCCCACGGGCATATCTTCTCTAGTGAGATGTCGGTAGTCTTTACTTATTCACAGAAGGATTTGTTTGTTGGTTTGTTTTGTGTGGCCTGGAACTTTTGATCCCCTCCAGTCTACCCCGTGAATGCTGGGGTTATAGGCATGGCCACTATACCCATAACACAGTCATCATTATTTCAACAATAGCATAGAAATTTAGGGTCCCATGCACTACACTGCTACTTGCTAAGGATCTACCCTATGCTGGCTTTTCTCTGGGAGACGCTGAGGAAGGGAACCCTGAGTAGACAGGCAGGCACTGTCCCCATCCTCCTGTTCTTAACAAATGCCTTGGAACCAGGTTTGTAAGTAGTCTGCTTTTTACCTGGACGATTTCATAAGGCTCCAAGCCCAGCTCTGTCAGGCAGGATACTTAGTTGCATGCCTAGTGACCGGCACACTGCACTTAGGTTCTGCCCTGCTCTTACTTCCATACCCGGCACACTTTATGCTCCCTGCCTAGGTTACAGATCACTTGCTTTCTGGATCCACCTCGCAGCTCTAACTAAAATAAATCTCATCCTGGAAACCTTTACAACATGCATGCATAAACTGACAAGTCTGAAGGATTCTCTTTCTAATTCAGTTTCTAGTCCCTTGGTAGGAGCTGGGGCACATGTAAGTGTGCTTGTGTGTTCACACACCTGTGTATGACATGCATGCATGTCTGTGTTGAGAGGTAGAGACAGTCTCTTAGTGAACTCTGAGCTCACTTTGATTCTGCAGTGCTGACCAGCCAGTGACTTCCAGGGAGCCACCAGCCTCTCTGCTGGGACTGTGGGTGTTGTGTGCTCTGCTGGCAATCCAAATCCAGGCCTTCACATTTGTGCAGCAAATGCTTCACTGGCTGAGGGTCTCTGTAGCTCGCAGCTTCCATCCTCACCGTAAACTATCTGTACAGTATTTTTAAGGCAGTCTTTGGGCCCTATTCTCAGATTCCCAGCACCATGCATTAATCACATACAGCTTTGGTGCAATGTTCACCTCTCGTTAATGTAACATCCGCCTCGTTCCCCCTTCTTGGCTCTGTACAGCAGGGCCAATGTTCACAAGAGGGAATGTGTTTTCAAAGTAACTTCTTACTTCAACACAACCATGCTTTCCAGCAATACCTACAGTATTTATACATGTCCTATAAATCAGTAGTATCCATTTTCACAGTTTACTTCCCTCCAGAATCTCGGCAACTATTTTCAAGTTGCCAACTCCTTCTCAATGGGTCAAGATGCAATGAGAACAGCCCCTTCTACTGCTCTGTCCTAGCGCAGGTTCTGTAAGACGCTGAACGAATCTGAATACCAGATTAGCAACTTCAAGTATGCATTCTTGATGCCTTGCACTGGTTCTTCTGGCCTTGTGCAGCCAGGCCTTCTTCTCTGTGCTACTTAGCTCTGGTCTGTCTCTAAGGGGAGTGGCAGCAGAGTGCCCCATGGGGCAGAATGAAGAGTCCTCAGCTGATTAAGCCTCCTGCAGATTACCTCAGACTCCAGGTTTTTCTTATTGTCTTCCTCCATCCTGACAAGTATATTCAGTAACCGCTACCTACCTCCAAGACCTTTTAAAAGTCATTTCTTTACAAATGAAGTACTTTCCCAAACTAAATAATAAAATTGAGATTCTGTATGCTACCCCTAAACATGGTTCCCCCTCCTTAAGTATAAGATATTTGAGTTTGCTTAATTTTCTAGGTATTGCTGACAAGTTTTAAATATAGATATTGTTAAACATGCTCTACATTATAAGCCTAATCTGTCTTTTTTACCTTTATATTTGGAACCTCTGATGTGAACCCTCACAGATTCACACCCAGGTCCATCCCACCAGGCACAGCTTGTCTCAAATGATGCCGTCTGTTTCACGTATCCTGAGTAGCACATCTTTCAGCAAGCATGTCCTACACGCACCTCTACTTCATACACACTTTCCATCTTCCCCACTCACACCATATGTGCAGCGTACCCTCCTATCCAATCATGTCCCTGCCAGGGAGGAGACTAACCACTCAAAGCAGTGGGGAAGGCTCATTTGTTGTTATAAAGTAAGCGATGAAAGGGTCCTTTAAAAAAGACAAAATGCAGGGTCTTCCATATAGCCCTGGCTGTGCTGGAACTATGTAAGACCAGGCTAGTCTTGAACTCATGGGGATTCCACCTGCCTCTGCCTTCTGAGTGCTAGGATTAGAGACTCTGCCACCATACCCAGCACAAATATAAGGATTTAGAAAAAAACAAACACAAATTTGTTAGGAAAGCTTTCCTAAGTTAAGAAGAAGGATGGAAACAAGGTATGTGCTGTGCACTAAGTGATGGAAACAAGCCACGTGACATGTGTGCTGTGCACTAAGTGATGGAAACAAGCCATGTGACATGTGTGCTGTGTACTAAGTGATGGAAACAAGCCACGTGACATGTGTGCTGTATAATAAGTAGCTCCCATTTTCTTTTTTTTTTTTAAATGTATTTTTTTAAATATTTATTTATTTAGTATACAATATTCTGTCTGTGTGTATGTCTGCAGGCCAGAAGAGGGCACCAGACCTCATTACAGATGGTTGTGAGCCACCATGTGGTTGCTGGGAATTGAACTCAGAACCTTTGGAAGAGCAGGCAATGCTCTTAACCACTGAGCCATCTCTCCAGCCCCTCCCATTTTCTTTTATAATTTTAAAGCTGATGAATATGACAGAGCCAAGAAATGAGGAAATTAGCTAACGTGGAGGCTCACGAGTGGGTGAAGGCCACTTGAGTTCTAGTCCTGGACCCCACATAGGTGGAAAGAGAATTGTCAGCAGAAAGTTGTCATCTGACTGACGCCCACACACTGCAGCAGGCCCCACTCCCACTAATAATGATGGGGTTTTTTGGTTGTTGTTTTATCAAGACATAATGATTTTTAAAGGCTAGATAAAATAGATAAACATGGGTGCTGGAGAGATGGCTCAGCACTTAAAAAAGCTGTCTGCTCCTGCAAAAGACCTGGGTTTAGTTCCCAGCACCCACATAAGCTGCCTTGAACCATCTGTTAACTCTGGTTCCAGAGGATCCAACACCTCTTCAGTCTCCTGCAGACACCAGGCATGTACACGGTGCACAGACATACATGCAGGTAAAACGTTCATACACTTGAAATCAAATAAATCATAAAACTAATAACCATATAAATTCAGAAATGTTTGCTGAGCGTCTGTCTACAGTCTGTTAGGGCCAGTCCATTATACAATGACAAAGAGAATAAACTATCTGTTCTCACAGAACGCGAAGTCTGCAGAGGATGCCCTGGACTATAAAACATCTAAGGCTCCCACCCACTTATGTGCATACGGATGTGGACATGCACCACAGGACACATCTCTGAGGAATCAGCTCACGCCTCCTACCAGGCGGACCTCAGACACGGAGCTCAGGGCTCTAGGCACGGCAGTGAGCATCTCCATGTGCTGAGCCAGTGCTCCAGCCGGTTTCTGTTCCAAGATCAGAAAACGCACTGATACTATAAAGACATCAAAGTGCAGCCTGCATGAAGGAGGGGTTTGAACATCCGAGGCACAGGGCTCAATCAAGTAAAGCCCTGTTTTTGAAGATGCTGGATAAGTTTTATTTATATAAATTTATCTACATATATGGTGATAAAATATATACTTACTAGTTCACTTAAATAAAATTACAAACATTATTATCACCATAAAACACCATGAAAGTAGCTATGTCCCAAAATAAAGATAACATGGAGAACAATATTGTTTTATAGTTTTGAAAACTCAGAATCTGGCTTAACAAGAGAGAAACACATCCTAACATCTACTTCCACGTGTGAATTACTATGGGATGTTGTCTTGACTGAAGTCCATAAAGAGAACAGATGGAAAGTGGTGATGTTGCTGACCCTATGGTACAGGGTTCTGAGAATACCTTTTGAGAATCACCGAACAGAGCATCACTCCAGGAAGTAAAAACTGAGACTGAGATCTACTCAGGGTATTTAGAATGATAAATGAAAATTGGTTGAAATTCCTTTCTATGCCCAGTAACTGAACTCCAAAGGACTTTATATATCTAGGAACACATGAGGTTTTCTGACCTGAGCGTTAGTGACTTTTGTCCAAACAGGCAGATGCAATGCCGCTGGCTTCCACACAGGGGCAGCAGCAGCATAACCGTGCCACCCTATGAAGTTCTAAATGTAATGCCAGGCAGGCCCCTTAGAACTACCAAGAGGAGGAGCTGGAGAAATGGTTCAGCTGCTCTTCCAGAGGACGCAGGTTCAGTTCCCAGGGCCATATGGCAGCTCACAATGTCTGTAACTCCAGTTCCCCGGAGAGGACACCCCCTTCTGGCCTTTGCTGGCACTTCCACTCACAAAGATATATTCTCACACACAAACAATAAAATTCATCTTCAAAGGACACTCAGGACACTAGCTGGGACACTTTTTAAATATCTTCCTTCGTGTCTGTATATATGTGTATGTTTGAATTCAGCCTTGTGTGTACCACAGCATGCATGCGTGTGTCAGGGGCAGCCCTCACTCGCTACCTTGATGAGACGGGCTCTTTCATTGCCTGCCGCAGGTGCTCTACTACCCGGCTGGGAGCTCCAAGGGCTGGCTTGTTTCCTCTCCTCCCCACCTCCCTGGAGGAAGGCTGGAGCGCTGATGTGAGAGCACGGGCTTTACATGGGCTCTGGGGATTTAAACACAGCTCGTGCTTCACCGACTGACCCATCTACCCAGCTCCAGACCACCGTTCCTTAGGCTGTGTGACGTCAGGGCGCCACATATATGCCCTCCACCACCGAGCTTCCCCCTACCCCACCTATAACAACTTTTATTCTAGACTCTCAGACCTGTGTGTAACCTCTGCTTTCTCTGGTTTATTTCCCTTCACATTTTATTTTATTTTATTTTATTTTTAGGACAGGGTTTCTCTGTGGCTTTGGAACCTGTCCTGGAACTAGCTCTGTAGACCAGGCTGGTCTTGAACTCACAGAGATCCACCTGCCTCTGCCTCCCTAGTGCTGGGATTAAAGGCGTGCGCCACCACCGCCCGGCTCCCTTCACATTTTAGACACACAACCACAGCACTGCAAAAACAGCAAATAATGCACAAAATGAATTTGAAATCATAGCTGTCCATCAGGTACTGTGATGACCTTGCTAATAGTCTCAGGAGAGCAAAACCGCCCAGACAGTGGCAGCCACACACCTCCCTTTGCTGCAGGACTGCAGGGGTTTGCTAAGTCAGCCGGGCTGGCCTCCCAATCATTTCCTTGTTTATTCATTTGTTACTTTAGAGGCCTGGTCTCACTTTGTAGATTAGGCCCGGCCTGGCTAACTTTCAATCCTTCATCCTCCCGGTGCTGACAGGGTCACAAGTGTCTACTGTCAGGCAGGGGTTTGTCTCAACTTTTAAGGAAGTTTTAAATGAGAAACTTAACAATACATACTACATATACAGACAAATCTATATATACAGAAAAGTGTTAAAACCTAACTCTTTGAAATAAACAATGAAACTGTTTTGAACTTCACAAAATTTAAGCCTAAATCTTTATCATTTTTAACTTGTACAAAAACATTTAGCCAGCCATGGGGAGTGCAAGTCTGTAACTGGGAAGCCAAGGCAGATGACTGTTAGGAGCTTCAGGCTAGCCTTGGCTACACAGCAGGACCCTGGCTCAATATATAAAGGAAGAAATCGATATCTAACCTTATCATGGTGATGTGAAAATTACAAACCGGAGGGACAGCACACGCCTTGCTCAGCACTCAGAAGCCTGAGGCAGGAACCACAAGTTCAAGGCCAGTTAGGTTGACGTAGCTAAGACCCAATCTCGGCAGAAGAAGTAAAATGAAAGCACACGACAGATAATCCTGTCCTACACTTCATCACAGTTCAAGAGGGGGAAGCCAGACCTCACCATCCTGCTGTCCTGTTGTGCGATGAACATCGGTCAGAAAGAGTGCAGGCAGGAACAGATCTGACTTAGCTTACACTTCCAGGTCACCGTCACTAAAGAAAATCAGAGCCGGAGCTCAAGCAGGCCAGGGAGAAACTGAGAAGGAACACTGCAGCTTCCTCCTCTCAGGTGCCCCCACTTGCCCACAGGAGCGTCTTTGTACTGGCCAGAGCACCTGGGTCCTAGTCAGTTAACACAATCTCGCACAGACACGGCCACAGAACAACGTGAAAAAACTCAGCTGAAACTCTTCCCCGTGACCCAGACCAGGTTGACAGCTGATGTGAGTTAGAGCATATTGCAAAATAGATGTCCAAAGCAACCCCCCAAAAAGAACACTAAGCTACAGCCTACTCTGACATTCTTCTGTAATAACTATTACCTCCTGTCTTTCCATGGTTGTGATACTTTTCAAAGTGTATTTACCACTCCGGAGCCCTGGTAATCAAATCTGTGTGCTCCTCAATGCTGTGTCAGTGATAGTCACACCGCTCAGGACACAGGACAGGGCCAAGATGGGAGAGGTAACAGGAATCAGCCTAAACAAGGGCGCCCCGAGATGATCACCCACCTAAGAGAACAAGACAGCAACATCAGAAACCCGGGATAGGAAACCGCCATCAGGAGACTCAGGGGTTGTAACCGCTGGGCTTCCTTCCCCTATGGAAAATGGAAGACAGCCCTCACGAGGACCACGGTTTGGATGGGAAGATCTGGAATTCCGGCTGAGAAGTCAGTGGGGCAGTGGGGTAGAATAGTAAGTCATTCCTTTTCCTGGCCGAGTTCGTTTCCTCCTGTTACGGTGAGAAACCACCCTGGCTGAAAACGACTCAGGGATGGAAGGGTTACCTGTCCAGCTTACCTGTCCAGGTCACCAGCCCCCCAGTGCAGGAACAACTGAGGCCTCTGCTTGCCCAGCTTTCGCACACAGTCCAGGACTCCCAGGACAGTGGGCCAAGGGATGGTGCTGCCAACCACTGAGGGGCCTCCTGCGCAGTGGTCAGGTGATCGCCTATAGACATTCCCACAGGTTAATCTAATCTGCGCTCTCCTCTTCCGCCATGGACTCTAGGCTGTGTCAAATCAGCCAAACTGAGATGATCAGCAAGCTCTAGAGGCCACGGCAAACACTGCTCAACATAAATGGAAGGAGGACTGGAGGTCCGAGAAAGGACTTCTTTACCGGAATCTCTTGCCCAGTTAAAGTCAATTGATTTGTTTCAGCTATCAATCCATGGCCATCTCCTGTTCTGGGAGACACGCTAACACAGTTGTCCCTGAGTGTTAACTTCCTCTCCCCGCTTCCTAACACTACCTAAGAGGATGTTTTTCTTTTTCTTCTTTTCTTTTTGAGGCAATGTCTCTCTATCCTGGAACTTTATAGAGCAGGCTGGCCTTAAACTCAAGAGATCCACCTGCCTCTGCCTCTTGAATGCTGGGATTGAAGACCTGTACCACCACGCCCAGCTTTCCTCATTGTTTTAAACCGTGTGTGTGTGTGTGTGTGTGTGTGTGTGTGTGTGTGTGTGTAGGAAGCACACTGCCAAGACAGCAGCAGGTACGCCCCAGGGATATGCAAGGCACTGATTTCCATCCCCAGGAGAGTGGAGAGCACCATTACCAAAATGGACACCACCAGGAGCTGTTGAGAGTCAGTCAGAGCTCCTGCTACCCTTGCAGAGTATCAGTTCCGGGGGTTTGGAGGCCCACTCCTGGCCTCTGTGGGAACTGCATCCACATGGTACACACACTCATAAAACATAAAAAGCATGCTATCATAAAATAAGCCACACTATACAGTGGATATTTAAATTTAAAAAACCGCAATTTCAAATGTATGTACTATGTAACTAATAAAACCAGAGGACAGGAAAGAAACTGCACAAGTTATGTGGACCAGAGTGGTCCAGTGAGAGCAGAAGCATGTAGCTGTCGGTAGGCAGCAAGTCCATGTCCTCCCAATTACGAAGGAGACCAAGGAGCTTCGTGTGCAGCTGCATAATGAAAAGACACCAAGAGACGTCTATAAACACGCGTGGATGTGTGCCACGGGTCTCGCTCCTTCACAGTCGCCCCGTCTCCATTCTCCTAGACACCTATAACTGATATCATTTTAAACAACGGAGCTTTCTCCCCACAAATGGAGCCCATCATTTCGGGCACTTCTTTCTAAGCAAACGAAACCCCCAGTTAATCTCTCCCAAATGTATGCACATAGCTGCCATGCCGTTCACAAACGAAGCCCTAACCTAAATGCTTCAAGTGAAATTCCAGGACAAAGCACTGTTCAAAACCTAGATAATGCATTCCTTGGCTGACGCTAAATATAGTCTTCTCAAGATGACATACATTTTGACAATCATCAGCCTTACATGTCAAGAGTTCTAAAATAGCACAAATCCCATTTTAAGGAAAGCAGAAAAAAATTGCTCCTTCCTCAGCATCACTGCAAATCTATTAAACCTATTAAAGCCAGATCGCATCACACGCTGCTAGACGGAAAACTGGATTTTGTTGCAGTTTTTGCATTGGGCTAAGTCAACCGTTGCAGGTAAAATTCAAAATTGCACTCATTTCTCTTAATGATTCCTCAGAAGCATCAGGCAAGGGACAAAATACTAAGCTGGGCCTGAGGGTACAGGCCTGTAAGTCCAACAAGTGCAGGCTGAGACGGGAATCGCCGTCCCGCCTGCACTACAGAGTGAGTCCATGGCTAGCTTGGACAACCTAGTAAGATCCTGTCTAAAACAACTCAGTGGCAAGAGCTCTTGCCTAGCAGGGACCAACTACATCAAACAGTCCGTTTATACTACAGCCCACCCCCAAACCAAACGAAAGACTTCAGGTAATTATGCACTTTCCCATACAAACACCCCAAAAAGGAAAAAAATTTCAGAGATAGTTTGAATTGTCTTACAGCAGCAGTTTAACCTATAAAAGAATAATATTGGGAAAAAAATTATATAGTTCGCTCAATTTCGTATGACCAAGCTGGTCTGAAAACGTGAGTTCGTTTCATGGAGATGGGCTCCTGCTGTATAAACTCATTAACAAAATCTGACTGATGAATGACACTCCGTCACTATTCTCAGAGAGCGGGTCAGTGGCGTCTTTTCTCTGCTTGCCTGTCTTTTTCCAAGGGCAACCACTTTGTGAGGGCGGACCTTATGCTATTTTTACCACATTATCTACGCTCAACAAGCCTTAAAAATAAAATTCATATCTCAAAGCCACTGGGCAATCACCTAATCTCTCAGCTTGATCCTCTCTCTCTCTCTCTCTCTCTCTCTCTCTCTCTCTCTCTCATGCACATGTGTGTATGTATGTATGTATTATGTTTGCATGTATATTACATATGTGCACACATTGTATTTGAGCATCTCACAGTTTATTTACACTGTGTCTTCACTCCGATTTCTAGAGCTAGCAACTCAGCCTCCAAGCATAATCCCAGTCTTGGCGATGGGAAGCAATTTGGAGACCCGGGATGGTAGGCTATAAATTCCTCGTTTCCCAGTTTTCACAGGGACCTATGAGCAATTTCTTCAAAACCGCAGCCACTGCTGGAGGAGACTGCGGCGGGCACGTGCTGGGTGCCACCGAGAACTCACCCGCTCGGACCCTGAGGGTCCCCGGCGGAGGAGTGGACACACACTCGGCTCCCCGGAACACTCTCCCCCAAACTCAGCCGTCCAGATTCCGATAAAACAGAAGACCCAAGGCCTGGCAAGGGACCAACCCGCAGCCGAGGCCGGCGGGGCAGAGCGCAGTGCTCCCCGCGGGCCCGGAGCCCCTCCGTGTCCACCCCACCCAGCCCTCCTACCCGCTTGTCGCCGGGGCGCCGCGCCGCTCCTCCTGCTGCGCGCTGCGCGTCCGGGTCTGCGCGCTGCCCACGCCGCTCCAGCCGCCCCGAGCCCTCTGGCCGCCGCGCGCCAGCAGCAAGTTTCCATAAAAGTCCTGGTGCGCAGCCGGCTCCCGCATTCCAGACGGGCCCAGCGCCCGCTGCAGCTGTTCCGGGACGCCAGGCCAGTCCCCAACCCCCACCGCCGCCACAGCTCTCGGAGAGGGGTGGAGAGTCACCCAGAAAGGAGAGGGGCGGTGGCTGCCACTCCGGGCTGCCTCCTGGCAACCCGCCGGCGCGTCCCTGCCCCAGTACCCCATAAAAACTCACTTGGAACAGCTTCCTTCCCGCTTTCTACTGAATGGGGCGGCAGGGGGCCAACACTGTATTTGTTGCTCCTCTTTAACTCGGAAGCGCTAAGTGAAAAGGGCGCTTAGGTAGCGGGACGTGAGTCTACGCAACCGCTCACCTTTCCTTGGCTGAAGCCAAACCACCTCTGCGCCTCCTCAGCATCCAAAAGCAGGAGTGTGTGAGCGCAGCACTGCAGGGAAACCACGTTTGATTGTGAAAGACTAGCCCAGCGGAGGCCTATTTGGGTAAGTGGAGGCTCTCAGGTCTTCCATGTATTAAAACAACAAACCAACGAGGTGTTTGTGTCACACAAATAAAGGCCCCAGGTTCAACCCCCTCCAGCACTACACTAAAGAAAAACAGTATTAACAGAAACAAGTTAGCCAGGAGGTGAAGGCAAGATCGGGCGTTCAAAACCTAGCCGGCAGTATAGAGAGAGTTTGAGGACCGCCTGGGCTTCAAAAGGCCTTCTCTTGGAAATCCATAACGAATAGAAAAATGAGGCGGTGAGGTAGATAACCTAGGGACAAAGGTAACCACTTCTGGTTCCGCCACTGTGCAGACCAAAGAACAGGTGATGCTGCCTTCTGTTTAGCTGTGTGCTCTGCGTCCCTCACCACTCAGCTGGAGGGAAAAGGCGGGAGGCCGCCAGGAGGAGCCTGCTCGCCCCTGCCTCCTTTCACTAGCCCCATGTCTTCAGTTCGTGGGGCTCTCCCCGCCCTCTGCTCACTTAAGCCGCCCTTAGATCTTTCCTTGACTCTTCACCTCGTTTGGGCACACCCTTTGGCCCTCCATTTGAATGTTGCATCCTGCAGGAAGTCCCCCCCCCCAACTCCCCAAGTCTCTGGTAGATGCTGCTGGTGTCTTTGGCTCGCTGGGCACTTAAACTGTAATTGTATCTTTATTCTGAGATTTAAAGGATGAGATTTTGTATTTCTACCCAACAATCTCAGAGGAAGATGTGGTGACCTTCAGCCATAAAATTATTTTTGTTTCTACTTCATAACTAAGGTCCTGACCCAAACGTTGGGAAGCACTATTCTAGAGTGTTCTGCTGACAAATAAAAGTACCCGTGGCCTAGCAGGATTCTGTGTTTTATGGAGAAAATGGAAAATTTTGCATAATCAGATGAGTTATTGACACAGAATTTGTGGGAGAGACCACACATGGAGACAGGAAAGTGTAGTGAAGGACTAGTAACGACTTCTCTAGACCCCAACCATTTATTTTTTGCATGTGTGTGGCGTGCATGCATGTATGTGTTGGTATGTGTGCGCACAAAGAGACCAGAGAACCCCCTCAGGAGTTGTCTGCTTAGGAGGACCATCCACTTCCTTTTGAGACAGGGTCTCACTGGCCTGGAACTCACTAGTTATGTTTGACTGGCTGAGCATCCAGCGCCAGGACTGCCCTGTGTTCTATCCCTCGGCCTGACAGCCTTATGTGTCCCCACTGAGGATTGATCATGGGTCCTCACACTGGCAAGGCAATCACTTTTCTGAGACCACTCCTCAGTCCTAGCAGCTCCTCCCCAAAAGGCCTAAAAGGACCACTACCTCCACTCACTGCGTAGGACCCAGCACCCATACACAGTTTATATGAATGGAGAGGATCACATCACCACAGGAGGCAGTGAGCTACGTGCAGAATTTCAGATGTGACTATCTGGGGAGAGTTAGCTCACAGAGGGATCCTACCTAGTAAGTGCTAGGAAAAACAAGGAGGCTTGTGTGGGGGAAGCTCAGGACCTGAAGGGTGAAATAACAGGAGCGGAGGTGGGCGGGGCCAGACTACACAGGCACTTTTGTGGGCATGGGACAGGTTTGATTTTACTCTAAGATAGGTGGCCACCAGTGGGCCTGAGACAAAGTGATGGCAGTGGTGGCTGCTGTGACCTGCTTGCAGCGTTTTTGTTTGGGCTCCAGCGTTGCAAATAGACAAATGGGGTGAGGGAGGAAGCAGGAGACAGATGCAGGGGTCCAGAGAATCAGGAGGAAGACACTGGAGTTTGGTGACAGGAAACTTGAGGTGTGTCTCAGGTTGAACTGGTGGGCCTCTGAACAGACTGATGCCAGACAGGAAGAGAGGACATGGTGTCTCTGCACAGTCATAGAGACCCTAACTCAGACACTGGGTTTCTAGTAATGTCAAATTTAGATGTCAAAACTTAACCTACCCTGATCTCCACTCTCTGTAGTCTTCTACATTTAACTGGGTGGCTTACAGTTTCAGAGGAAGTGGTCTGAGACACTACGCATGGCTTGAGCATATATGAGTGACACATTCCTCCAACAAGGACACACCTCCTAATAGTGCCACTCCCTATGAGCTGATAGGGCCAGTTACATTCAGACTACCACACCCAAGATTTGCAAATATGTATATGGACTCCTGTTATATTTAGCACCAATCAACTGGGTCTGTTCTCACTCTGTATTAGTTATAGTCTATAGTACTGGGGTTCAAATCTTAAGTGTACTGGGTGCTCTAACATTGAGCTATACCTTTAGCCTCTGTCCAACTTAGACACACAACAATAGAAACACAGCTGAAGCTTTGAAATGAATTGGTAATGGCAAATAGCTTATAAGACTTAACCATCAAGCCTGGAGAATACAAACATAAAATCCTGGGTACAGACATCAAGCTAGAGCGGCTCCAGCCATTGCCCTTGTACTGCTAAAGGCTTTCTCTCTTTAAAGTAAGGGATGTAATTGGCTGTCTAGTGCCAAACAACCCTGAAAGCACACATACAGGTAATCTTATATGGACTGAGCAGGTTATATTTATGAGCATATATATGAATATACAAATACACATATGCATGCACTAACAAGTGGTGAGAAAGGAGGACCATGACTCTGAAGGGAGGGGAAGGGGTGTATGGGAGGGTTTGTGGGGGGGAAAGGGAAGGGGAAAAGTTACAATTAAAACCGAGTTTCAAAAGCAGACCATGACAACAAGCAAGGTATGCTGGGCATGGGGCATGTGCAGTCAGACACCCATAACCTGGTCTACATAATGAGTTCTAGGCTAGCCTGGGCTACATATGACACCCTGTCAAAAAGGAAAAAGTTAGGGACTTGTAGGGTGTAGGATACACATTGGTGGGGCACATGCTTAGCAAGTGAGAGACCCTGAGTGCGCGTGCGTGTGTGTGCAGGTCAAAGGACAACGTTCAGGAGTAGAGGCTCTCTTCCACAGAGGGTTCTAGGGAACAAACTCGGTTTGTCAGACCTGAATGGCAAGTGCTTTAACCAGACAAGCCATCTCTCTGGCTCAGTTTACGCTTCTGTGCTGTGGTGTTCAGCCAGCATGAGGATCCTGAATGATCTTGCCTCCTGGCAATTGGACTGCGCAGCGTTCTCCCACACTGGGTCAGGGTTGGTGCCCAGCAGAGTCTAGGCACTGCCAAGGCTGGGAGACGCCAGTGGGCAAAGTGCTTGCCACACTCGCCCGACCACTGGAGCTGGGATCCCCGGAAGTTGTAAGGAGCCAAACTCAGTAGGGCATGGGTCTGTTATCCCGGTGCACACCATCGGCCCAGTGCACACCTAGGGCAGGACGAAGAGAAGCGCTGGAAGGTACGAGCCAGCTAACATGCGAATAAGGAAGCCCTGCCTCAAAGTGGAAGGTGAGGACTGGCAGCTGACGCTGTCCTGACTTCCACACATGCGCCGTGGGCTGGTCCATGCTTGCGCGAGCATGCGTACACCCTGTCCCAAACACTGCCTATCACACAAATACTGCCTTTCACCGTGCTTTCCTTGAATTACACTAGAGAAGTAGCCACTTCCGTGTTCTAAAACACCCAGGAAACTGCTGAGAGCTCAGTCCATAAGGAATTATGTCCCCTGCCGACAGTCAGCAATGGACAGGCCTCCTGACAGCAGGGCCGAGTTAGCCAATCTCCCAGCCTTCGGACTATTTTGTGTTGCTATCACAGACACCTGATACGGGGTAACATTTTTAAATTTATTTGGCTCATAACTCTGGGAACTTGGTTGACACTGGCATGGATGTGAGGACCCCCGGCTGTACCACAGGGTGGCTTGCAGAACAGGGAGTCCTGTGTGCTCCTTTAGAGCACCGTGCTCCAGCACCGTGCTCTCAGGGAAGTAACTCATGCTGACCAAGCCTATCAGCAGCACTAACTGCCCAGAGGGCGGAGCCTGACCCCCGGAGGGCGGGGCCTGGCCGCCCAGAGGGCGGGGCCGCACAACCTCACTGATTTCCGTGAGGCCCATCACCATCTAAAGGTTCTATCAATCACTTCAACAGTGCCACGTGAGAAGCTTCCAGCACACGAACCTCTGAGGAGCACAGCAAATGCAAATCCGTTATCCCCAGTTGAGCCTTTAGTTTCCTGCGGCCTTAGGAGAGACCTTGATTCAGAAGCCGCAGGCCGGACATCCATCCGGGTCCACCAACCCTCAATGCAGCGAGTGTTAGTTGGTGTTAAGCTGTGTGACATTCCTCACACAGCTGTGACAAGTGCCTACTGGGAGGCAAGCTGAGGCTCTGGGAGCTGAACATCACCTGAACCCAGGAATTTGCAACAGGCCTTGGTCAACACATAAGACCCTGTATCAAAAATAACGAAGCGGCAGAGGGAAGACGAACGCTTTGTCGCCTGTCTCCTGCCATGTAAGCGCTGCACCTTTTTAGGCTCCCTCATCTTAAGGAGGTTTAGCAGCATTGGCAAGGCTGTAGGACCCGCTCTTCCCCAGCACTGCGCATGGCAAAGCGGCTCTGTGTTCAGGTACCGCCGTGTTATTTCAAAGAGAAAATTACCAAGCTCTGAAACTTCCTATATATAAATGTGCCTGTGGAGGGCTTCCGGTGACATGCGGGCAGTTAGAAGCAGAATGCTGAGGTGATATTTGACGTCGCAGTTACTCTGCTGCGGCTTTTAAGTAAAGGATGAAAAGCGCCATCAGGAAGGCGGGCTCTTTCTCTTTGCTGTCCTGGAATCCAGCGCTTCTTTGCCCGAATGATGGTTACTGCAGGCTTTTTACTGTTTTGATGTACGAAAAGCCAAAGAACCTGAATAGCCCCAAAATGTGTACAGCAGGATCAGAGACCGCAGAGAAGAGCAAGGGAACAAAGGGCAAGAAATGGCAGCTGCCAGTCGAGCTGGTGGGACAAAGGGGTATACTGCATGACCAACGGAAGTCTCCAAGGCCACGGGATGAAGAGGTGATAGAGAGGCAGGAGAGGAGCAGCAGAGATTTTTCTGTTTCTAGTGTGGTTTTTGTTCTGTTTTGGTTTATTGGGGAGAGTTTTTTTTTTAATTCTTGCTTTTGTTTGCTTACTTTGTTTTCTTTCATGGGGGGATGCAACAGGGATGAGAGGGACTATGGGGGGGCGGACAGGGAGGTGAACAGAATTGGGGCGCATGATGTGAAACCCCCAAGATTCCATAAAGGAGTTAAAAAAATATTAAAGACTACAGGAACTATGAAGAAACACTGCAGAAAAAAAAATATGTCAAAAATTGAGTCCAAGCCACAGGGAAGACAGCACAGAGACAAGAGTTCGTGAAGGGGAAGCCCACAAAGGGAAGAGCAGGGCAGAGGCAGACGATGAGCAGCCACCAAGATCACAGCTACAGATGTAACCTGGAGTAATGACAGACATGGTGAGGCCCGTGGAGGGGGTTCAACACATGTGACAGGTCTGCGAGATGTGCGCACCTTTAATCCCAGCATTCGGGAGTCAGAGGCAGGCGGATCTCTGTGAGTTCCAGGACAGCCACTGCTACACAGAAACCCCGTCTCAAAACAAAAACAATAACAAAGGAAAACAACACAACAAAACAAAAAAGAATTCTGTAAGATTTTTCAAGTGCCAAGCACCTTAAGTTTAGCCAGGAGAACCAAAGAGGACACACAAGCTGACAAAGGCTAAGCCAGATGATGACACGAGGAACCAAGTGAGCCCTCAGAGCCAGTGCAGAACTGTCCCTCACCATGCACCTCTGTGTACTCTTGTGTGACCTGGTTACCAAATAATATATTTCAGTTCATATATTTAACAAGTTAAATAGAACAGGAATCCTGGTGCTTGGGAGGTCGAGGCAAGAGAATCCGGGGTTTAAAGTCAGCTTGTGCTACATAAGACTCCCTTAAACAAACTGAAGAACCTTAACAATCCAGGAGCGGGGTGAGGAGCTCCTGGTGGAGTGCTGAGTCCTGGGTTTGGTCTC
This sequence comes from Neodon shergylaensis, assembly GCA_025134845.1. NCBI lineage: Eukaryota > Metazoa > Chordata > Mammalia > Rodentia > Cricetidae > Neodon > Neodon shergylaensis. Next base: position 3,393,128 of record JABTXL010001223.1, read on the forward strand.
CTGCCCTGGAAACAGACTCACTGATGGTGAGGGATGGTGTGGTCGTAGCAGCCCGGGAGCTTACACTCTTGATGGCTTTGTTCATTGAAATGTTTTAAGCAAAACATGATGCTGGGACTTTATCCATAGCAATACTACTTTATTTCCATGTTAGCACATACAGACATTTGGTAATATGTTATACTTGACTTCAGTGCTCCCAGAGTCCTGTTTCAGCCTCCAGATGTGGACTATGTCAAAGGGCAGCCTACCGAGGCCACTGTGGCTTCACAGTTGTATCAAACGTTACTTAAGGCAGCTAGCACATCACCAAGACACCGTCACTTTTTTATTTGGCCAGAACTGACATGCTCATTCTAGCGCCTGCACGGGACCAGTGCTGCTGGCTTCTCCCGCGGTGGTTTACTCTTACACAGACGAATGAGTCCAGTTCCTACACTGAAGAAACAGATGTGCTGACATCAGCCAGGGATCACATGTCCATTTACCGCAGGTTATATAAACTCTATGTCTCACATACATATTTGTTGGTTAAAAAATTCACAGATTTCAACTTAGCCTAATCCTTACAGTCAGTTTGAAATTATAGTCCAATTAATTTCTGAGTCCATGTTCACACTGAAGGTAAAAACGAGTTCTGAACATAACTTACAGTTCTGATCGTGACAGGCCACGGGGGGCTCACCTCCACTTTGTCAGCCTTGCTTTGCTTTCTCATCCCTAGGCCAACTGCGGGGACTGAAGTAGAAATCACTCATCTTAAAGCAAGGACACATTGTAAATACATTTTTATACCCAGTTAACTCCACAAGTCAATAATCACAGCGAACAGATACAAACGATAAGTATTCCTCCAGGAGACAGATACAGGTCTTTGGAGCTGACTTTAACAGAACAGAAAACTTTCTTGAACATATTTTTAACCTCCAGTAAGGAATGACAACCCTTTTAGCTGAACAAGAACAGAGAGAAACAAAGGAAAATAAATCAACTGAATGTTTCCCCTTTCTTTCTGGAAGGTTTTTCTTGGGATTCACTCCGTCCTCTTACGTAGCATGTGGAGGAATGGCGGGCGGCCTTCAGTTAATGCCATGAGTCCCATTAACTGCCCCCCCCCCCGGCTCTAGCTTAGTCTGGTCTTTTATTTTTATTTTGTAAAGCATCGCTACTCTGTTTAATTTTAAGGCAAATGAAAACTGGTGTGTATATATCTCAAGTATTTTCAATAGTTAAGTCAGAGATGTTCTGTTTAAAAAGACATTTTCCTTTAAAAAGTTAACCCCCCCACCGTGATCCCCCCAAAGAGTTTTCTCCTATTTTTATTACCCCCAAATCTTGCGAGGTCATTATTATCTCTTCTGTCAAAGGCCACAAAGGAAGCGTCTGGTGAGTGTACCTGTTAACGAGTTCACCAGACACCAATCAACCTTAAGTGCTGCAGATGAGTCAAGGTTTCTCTGTGTAGTCCTGGCTGGCCTCAAACTCACAAAGACCACCTGCCTCTACCTCCTGAGTGCTGGGGTTAAAGGCGTGCACTGCCGCCTCCCAGCCAAACCAAGCCCTTCTTGAAGATGGGCATTTATTGTTTTTAATTGAAATTAAAAGCAGGGAAAATCAAACGCTTTTTGGAAAGGCCATCCACCCACGATGATCTCACGTTGTAGCAGCGCTGTTGCTACAGAGGGCAAGTCTTCCAACAGTATTTCCCCCCCAAACAAAGTTCCCTTACAGCTCTGTTTATAGAACCTCAGCACAAAACATCTAGCTCTCCAGTGAGTTAACTAATACAATCCATAACTGTCTTGCTTAGGCGGCAACCGGAATGTGTAGGCACGCGCACGGGGTCACTCACATCTGCTGACATCTCGGAAGGTAGATACTGCTAAAGTAAGTACAAAGGGAAGCAGGGCAGAATGCATTTGGTACTCGTCATTGGTGAGCATCACAAACAGGGAATTAGGGGAGTAAAAAGTGATGCAGAAGGCGGCAAGGCGCTGACAGCCTAGACACGCAAATGGCACAAGTCAACACTTTACAAGTTATGATTACTGCACATAACTATGATGGCTTAAAAAAGTTATACTTATTTTTTATCTTTTCTTATCATTAACCTTAATCTAGGCACTTTAATCTAAAAATGCATTTTTAAAGAACGCATTTCAGATCTTTCTGTATAACTCACTCTGAAAACGAACACAGCCCACTCTAGGACTTCAAGCCAACAAACCGATCCAATGAGCAAGTGGGACCTGATCTTACAGCAAAATTCATGAGGTCTGAACATGTATAATCTGCTTTGCCACTTGTTTATACGTTTATCTTAAGGACACAAAATATATTCCCATATCATTGAAAATATTTGTGTTCAATTTCTGAGAGGAAAAGGCCTTTAAAACACAAGCTCAGAGAGAACTAGTATTTTTAAAACGTGGGCATAAGTTGGCACACTTCCAGTGTGCTCTGCTCTCTATGGGGAACTAAGTTTGCTTTGTGGACAGAGAAAGATTTGATTCTACCAGGTTTAACACCTTAAGTTCATAGTTTCATTTAAAAGAGGATAATTATTCATTTTTTCTTTGTAAATAGATTATAATTTTATATTTAATATTCACCTAAGGGAAATTGTTCCAATTTATAAAAAGCTAAAAGTCCTTGGGTGCATTACAACTCAGCGGACAACAGCGTGTCCTCTGGCCACGAAGGCGGCCGGTCCTCCACAAGCTGCACTCTATGGACTGCTGGCCTCCTCCATTTTAGCTCTGTACACCAATCCCCAGGGGTTACAATTCCCTTGACTCAAATACAAAGCAAATATACAAGCAATAAGGCAAACAGCACAGCCAAACACCACTATTGCCTACATTTGACTAAACTAGAAGTAACTTGACAGTTAAGAACACGCTTCAGGCAAAGTTAGATATGTTGACACTAGAAGTCATAAACTCCTGCACACGTGAACCACAGTGGTCTTGGGCTAGTGTATTTTCAGGGTGCAAAGCATTGAGGCATATTTTGAGAACGACACTGGACATTCCAGACAATGTGGAGACGATTAATGAACCCCTATGTATTGGCTGCAGTTCAAGCAACAGCCACAAATTATGCAATGTTTCACAACTCAAATTATTACCTAAAGATTATGAAAGAGTTGCCCGGGACATATCACACGTGGGCTCGATGACAGAATCTCTGCCGAAGTCCAGTGCAACATCCATTCTTTGAGACTTTCTCCCTCCCTGAGTCCGCAGCGTCAATTCTGTGGATCCTGAGGCACACCTCACAACCGGACAGCGCTCACACCTCTTCTGTACTCATTGTACTTTGGCTTCTAACAGCGGGGTGGGCATAGCATGGCAGTGTCCACTAGTACAAGCGGTGGCATGCCTCAGGGCATCCGCGCCCAGACAGGCAACTAGCAGTTCTGTGCGACGGATGAGCAAGTGCAACAGGTCCTCCGCCAAGGCGTCTATGCTCGAATAGCGCACCTTCTCAAAGTCAAAGATGTCTTTGAGAAAGAAAATAACTTGATTCTGAAAAATGAATATACAATAAATTGGTATTTATTAAACCACAATTTGTTACATCCATGAATTGCTAATACTGAAACAGACACCTCAGTTCTTAGTTTCACACCTCATGGGCAAAGAACATTGAACAAGTTATTTGATCATTTTGATTGTTGTTTTCTATGTCTGTAAAATTTGGGCAAATATTACTTGTCCTGTTTTTCATTTGTTTGTCTTTTCTCCCCCCCCCCCCCAAAGTCATGGCTTCTCTGGCTGTCCTGGAAGTTTGTAGACCAGGCTGGCCCCAAACTCAGAGATCCGTCTGCCTCTGCCTCCCAAGTGCTGGGATTAAAAACATGCACCGTCACGTCCTGTTTACTACACAGAGCTGGCACAGTGAGCAAAAGAGGGACCATGAGATGCACCCAAAGCACTGGGTAACTGTGAGGGGCTGTTTTCCAGCCTTTCCTCCCGGCCACCTCTGAGCCTGGGCCACACAGGTATAGAAAAAGGGACCACTCTCAATAATCACAATACTTTTAAATGTATATTTTTCTGTTAAAAAAAGACATAAATGAAAAATAATAGTTTCGGGGGCTGGAGAGATGGCTCAGTGGTTAAGAGCATTGCCTGCTCTTCCAAAGGTCCTGAGTTCAATTCCCAGCAACCACATGGCGACTCACAACCATCTGTAAAGAGATCTGGTGCCCTCTTCTGGCCTTCAGGCATACAGACAGAATGTTGTATACATAATAAATAAATAAATAAATAAATATTAAAAAAAAATAATAGTTTCATGTCTACAGTCAGTGGCAGGCCTTGAAAAGTTTCATTTCAGTGAATTAACTCACACAGAAGCGCATTTACCATGAGCTGTAGACTGCTAAATCCTAACCTCCACTACTCTGAAGTGATGTGAGAGTGAACTGCAAAGAGAAAACCCAGCGACATCAACTATTACTCCTCGAGGAACCGTGTGTCAGACTACTAGGGGCTATCACAGAGTCACTGCGGGTCACAGGCCAGCAGCATCCTAGTGCCCCATGTAGAGCTAGGAAGGAGGCGGGAGTTGGAGAACTCAAGACCATCTAACCAACTCCGCTCTTCCCACTGCAACACACCCTTCACAGCTGGAAGGCTAAGTAGACTAGAAACAAAGTCATGACTTCCAAACGACAGTAAGATAAATACTTCCTAAATCATTATACAAACACTGTATTACTAAAGCAAACAGAAACTTAGAAACAATTCCCAGCACCACGAGGCGTGCAAGCTCTCAAATTCATGCTCACCTAATTGTTTGTCTCTGGAGCCTCAGCCACCGCAACACAGCCCAGCAGAGGTTTCCCTGGCATTTTGTCAGCTGGAACATTGTGCAGTGAGCTCTAACAAATGTTTTGGCAAACACCAACTTCTGACATGAGGACACACTTGAAATTCCCATGTGATTTCTTATAACTTGGATTTCAACATTCATATCACTTGTGCAGAACTTAGTTCTGCACCACAACATCACACAGGCACTGCTGTAACATGGCAATGCTGTTCAAGACCCTAACAGGAAAGGTGGACACAGTCAGGGGACACACGGAATCTAGAGCTGGGTGTCCGCTCTCTAAGGCACTGGTCCATTACATTAGCATTCGTATTAAAAATGAAGCCAATTTAATACTGGCACTTAAATACAGAGGCCAGGTGATTTTTATAACTTCATATATGGTAAACAAAAGTAAACAACTTTGATTCAATGGATGAACATACCTTAAAGAAGCAACACAAGTCATACAGAGAATTCCTAGGGCCCAAGAAGCCCCAGGCTAACACAGGGCTTACATGCTCACAAATGGCATAAAAATGGGCGAAAAATCCATCTGAGATCTGTTGGGAAGCAAAAGGGAATCAAGTTATTTTTAGATTCTTAAGTTTACTTTCTCTATTAATGAAACACAGACCGCTAGCCATTGTGCGGGCAGCAGTCTGTGGGAGCAGACCGAGGTTCCACAACGAGCCAGCCTATTGGGAAAATTAATACACTAAACGGTGCCTAGGAGTCAGAGGGTTTTGTATGGGGCTCATACTCTAGCCTGCAGTTTCAGATGAGAAACACTTTCTAAAAGGCAAATTCACCTCATAAAAATACATTTTGAGTGTTCCTTACCAGGGGTTCGGGCCAGAAAAATTTCAGATTTTTTTAAAATTCTGGAACACCTCCTCCAACAAGGCCACACCTCCCATCCTTCCCAAACAGTTCATCAACGAGGACTAAGCATGCAAAATATGAGCCTCTAGGGGCCAATCTCAGTCAAGCCACCATGGAGCACCTGGGGTTTGTATTTAACTTAACTTTCCTAAAGCAAGTGTCATGCGGCAGTGAAATTCTAATATCAGTACTGTGCTCTTCCATGTAATTTTTAGGGGCATTGTGCTCACTGTTATTTTCATGATATGAAAGTCTTACTCAACTGTAGTGACCTAAAAAAAACTCCCTCTAAAATGGGTTTTAAGCAATTAAACACCAAATGATTAAGCATTAGGGCTTGGGATGTAGCTCAGGAGGTAGACTGCTTGCCCAGCGTGCACAAAACTGTGGGTGTGAAACCCAGCACCCTATAAACCAGGTGTGGAGGAACATAGCCCAGGGGAAGTGGTAGCAAAAGGACCAAGAATTCAAGGTCATTGCTGGCAACTTAGTCCTGACCAGCCTGTGCTTTAGGAGACCCGGTCTTTAATAGACAAACACACACACACAGCACTGAACTATTCTTACTCCACTCCAACCTTTAGTTAAGAAGGTCAATACGACTAAACTTGGTCATGTGACTGACTTATGAAATCCTGGCACATATGTTTGCATCTGAGGAAGGTCTTTCCAGTTTAGCGCAATGTAGGTTTTAAAGCTATGTCCTTAGGCGTCTGAGGGTCTCCTCCGTCAGACTGCTCGCTTTCTAGGTTAATGACTGTTGTGGGGGGGGGGCGTTGGGAGGGGGTTTGGTCACTACAGGTGGTGCCAGCTCTGGACAAGTGGTCCTGGATGATATAAGAAAGCAACCTGAGTGAGGCACGAAGAACGAGCCAGTGAACAGCGTTCCTTCACAGCTTCTTGCTCGGCACCTGCCTCCAGGTTCCTGTCTTGCATTTCCTGGATGGTGCACCGTAATATGGAAGTGTATGCCAAAAAACCCTTTCCGCCCCAAGCTGACTTTGGTCCTGTTCCTCTCTCTTGTCTTGATGTTCTCTCCCTGATCTTTTCAATCGGTGAAGCTTTCCGTTGAGGTGGGTTTTATTTGTTTCGGCTCAGTGTAAAGATCTTGTTATGCAAGACTGACAACCTAAATTCAGATCTTTAGAACCTGCATAAAAGTCAGACACACAGCACAAGTATCTGTGATGCCAGTATGTCCCTGCTGGGAGATGGGAAGAAGGCATAGGAGAATCTTCAGCAAGCCTGGCTCACACAGCAGCAGAAAGACACTGTCTCAGAAGAGGAGAAAGGTGTAGACTGATCCCCAGATGCTGTTTGTTAGCTTCCATAGGTGTCCTGTGTACACCCCTGCACCCACACATGTGAAGAAGCACACACGTACACGTGCGTGTGGGCACACACCCACCCACACCCCCACACACATATACATTATCATCCACCCGCTCACCACAAACATCCACACAAGCTCATACCACTGCCAGAGAAAGACAAACATAGTATAGTTTTCTGGAATGATTTTAAACTAGAATTACTCACATGGAGTTCCCAGAATGACTTCTGGCAACACCTCCTGGGGAAACCGGGAGGAGCACACTACAGAAACCACTAATGTAGGCCCTCCAGGTTCAGTGTTACAAACTGTTAGTCTGAGAAGTGTGGGTGGGGTAGAAACAGCACAGGCCACTGGGTAATAACAGAGCAATAGCTGGGACAGTTTAGCCCTTAGCACTTTGCACCAAATCTTTTAAACATTGTATACAGTAAATATTGGCATTATCTTCTTTCTCAAAGATGAAGACTTAAAGGCAGAGAGATTAAGCAACTAACCAAGATCACAGAGAGTTGGTCTCACTTCAGACTTCATCCACCTCACCACAGCCGTGCAGAGAGAGCAGTGCTTTGTGGGTAGGATGAACTAAAGATACACAGGAAGACACGTTCACCACAGATGGTGCCCCCAAGTTCATCAGTGCTCTAACCGAGTAAGCCACCACTCTGGTGGACAAGCCACTGTGAGCGCAGAGTTATGAAGCACACGTGCCCTCGACGGCCCTCTTTACACACAGGCCTGCCTGCTCTGCGGGTGCCGAACAGCACAAAGCCCATGACGGGCTGCGGGCAGTGGATGTGGATGCCGGAGCCGCCACTGTGTGGTCCCTATCAGTCACCCAGTCTTGGCGATTTTCACAGCAACAGAAAGTGAACTAGGCAGGAATCTAGGGCATGGCCAGTTTACCTTCATCTGCTGCCTTTTCTGTTTCAGCACCGACCAGCAACTTGAAGCCACAGCCTAAGTATGTACAGAGGAGAAGAGCAAGGTTTAAAGTTATAGCTGCTACCAATGTTTCCATTTAAAAACAGTGATTTTTATTGGAATTCAAAGTTTCTTGATCTAAAAGTTCCAAAGAGTAGAAGTAAGGGATACCCTGGCTTCCTTGTATTGTTTACAAGCATCAGGGGAGATATCTCATTTTCATGAAATTTAAAAATTAAATACAAAGCCTGAACTCCAGAACCAACGAGCTTAGCAATTACAAAAATGAGCTCAACTTCTCTCTCTCTCTCTCTCTCTCTCTGAGACAGGGTCTGTTTGTGTAGTTCTGACTGGTCTGGAACTCACAGAGACCCACCTACTTCTGCTTCCTGAGTGCTGAGAGTAAAGGTGTGTGCCACCTCTCCTGACCTTTAATAAAATGTCCCTGGCCATTTCTCATCAAGCTTGAATGGCGAGGAAAGTAAACATCACTCACGGTTTCTTTGAAGGAGGAGTTAAGCCAGCGATTGTTCACTACGTTCTGTATGGATGTTGGTGGGTTTTCTAAATCTTCAAAGGAATCCATTAAAATAAAATCCAGAACCACATCATAAAAATTTATATTTTTCACCTGTATTAAATTGCAAGATAGAAATGGGTGTTAGAGAGAGCTGAGAGAAGTCGGAGCTTTGTCATGCCAGGATTTTCAGTGGTTTGGATTATGTTTCTCCACAAGTAGAAGGTAAGTACAAAGCCACATCTCCAGGGTATTCATTCCTTTGCTGTGGGAACTCCTTCAGCCAATAGCCTATACCATACTGGTCCACTTTGAGCGTGGTCACATGTGCTATATATATATACAGATGTAAAAGTGTGTCCGGCCCCTTGGCTGTTTGGATTCGGTTCCAGTTCCCTGCTCACGCAGAGGACTACTGATCTGTGAGTCTACCCCTAAGTAAAGAAACCTCTATTACACTCCATTCTGGGCTAGTCTGGTACTAGTTAGTTTACTATAATCTGCAGCACCCCTTCCCGGCCCACAAGGTCCGACCAGTCTCTCCTTACCCCCCCTTTCCTTATTCTGAGCAGCGGCAGCGCTCGCAGGGCATCGCCACTCACTCCCCAGGCCTGCCTGTCTTGCCCACGAGGTCACCCCTTGTTCTATCACGCGCTCACAGGCCTGCCTGTCTTGCCTACGAGGTCACCCCTTGTTCTATCACGCGCTCACAGGCTTACGCTCTAGCATATGCTGTACCAGGCATTCAGATAGCTACAGCAAGAAACCTGGAGTCTATGGGAAGAAAATAATCCCACAGAGATCCGATTACAACCCCAATAAGCACAAGAAAGCATCTAAGTGTGCAGCAGAGATTGGTTTTAAGCTGGACATAGCGGTCAGAAGAAACACTATGGCGTCAAATGGAAAAAGTACTAAAAGTGTGCCATAGCAAAGCAGGTGGGAATCATGGCGGGAACTAAGGACCAGACCCTGTGAGGACTCATCCCTGTGTGCAGGACATTTAATTTATTCTCACCGGAGGACGGAGTTGGTGGGGATGGGAGATGATCAGACCACATATTTTAAGGATGATCTTGACAAGTTAGAGTGAGTGGCCTGGGACTGGAATCTTGGTGCCTGGGAGGTAGAGGCAGGAGGATAAGAAACTCAAGATCATCACAGAGTTCAGTGCTGGGTTACAATGAGACCTTGTCTCAAAACAAGAAGAAGATAACTTTAGCAGAAGTGTAGGAGGAGCAAGGAGGAGCGGAGTAATGCCAGGGAGGGATGCAGTGGGCAGGGATCACAGGGTACAAGACACCAAGTAGGTCAGGCCAAATAAAGGCCACGGGAATACAGAAAAACTTTACTGCGTTCAGAGACAATGACAAGTGGGTAGCGGAGGAAGGATGAAGGGTGAGGCTCAAGGCTCTGCTGATTAAGTTCATAGAATGAGGGAGCACCGGAAAAGGAGCTCTCTCCGTCTGCACCTCCTGTTCCCTCTGCTACAGTGTCTCTCCGCTCCCTGTAAATTCACCTCTAAATGACCACAGCAAGCCGGTCCAGGCTCAGTATGGACTCGCCCTGCCCAGGGCTAGAACGGCCAGTTTCCTACTGTGCTTTCATGGTGCTGGTTAGAAACCAAGAACTATAAGCTGGAATAATACTTTTGTGCTGTTGCTGCTCCTAGACCCTGACATAACCAGAGCTGGAAGTGTTTGTGTACCAGACCTTTATATCTGCATCAAGTTCTACCACCATGCATAGGCTACAATCTAGGAATTCACATGTATAGCTGCGGTTTAAGTCCTAGGCTTTCTACCTTCTGACAGTAAGAACCTGCCTCTGACTTTTCCGCCACATTTGCCTCTCCAGTCCCATGTGTCTACGCCCCTGGCTCTGCTGAGCTGCTCTGTCTCTTGCTCACCTTAAATTGCTCTTGCATGGGACACTGTCACTGTGCCTTGTATGAGGAATGAAGTCTGCCACTTGATTGTTAGATGGAAGATGTGAATGAAGAAAAAGGCTTTTAAGAGTCATTCTTTCCAACCAACTGATTTATGCAGACTATGGTTTCCACTGTTTATGAAGGTCAGAAGTAGGCCAGTGTCTACCACCGCACACACAGTTGGCTAAAATGGCACCCTACCACCACAAAGTAGATGCAGTGGTGCGCTATCATCACACAGTAGGGACAATGGTGCTTTATTACCACACAGTAGGTACAACGGTACCCCACCACCACACCGTAGGTACAACAATACCCATCACCACACAGTAGATACAATAATGACCTACCACCACACAGTAGGTACAATAGTGCCCTATCACCACACAGTAGGTACAATAGTGCCCTATCACCACACAGTAGGTACAATAGTGCCCTATCACCACTTAGCAGGTACAATGGTATTTTGCCACCACACAGTTAGATTTCCTATCACTTAAAAAAGACAAAGAAACAATGCCTTAATCAGGTAAATATATGTAGATAGCAGGAATAATGATTGTATGAAATTTGAATTTACCCCTCTGGCAGCAAGTTCCATCTCAGTACTATCCCAGTGGTCAGTCTGCTCTAAAAAATAGATCATCTCATCAAAAACATCTTCAAATTTCTTTGGATTCTGCAAAGAAAATATATTGCAGGCTCAACTTAGCTTTATAACAAGACTTAAGATTACAAAATAAATAAATTACTTTTAAAGAAAGTTAGTTGGATCTTAATTATTCTAAAAAACATTTTCAAATATTATTTACCTTTTTTAAAAAAGTATTTCAAGTATCCCAGGCTAGCCTCAAATGAATTGCATAGTGGAAGATGACCTCAAAATCCAGACCCTTTTATCCACCTCCCTTCCAAGGGCTGGGATTACAGATGTGGCCTTATACCTGGTCTATATGTTGCTGGGATTACAGTTGTGCCCCCTATACCTGGTCTATACGGTGCTGGGATTACAGATGTGCCCCCTATATCTATCTGGTCTATATGGTGCTGGAATTACAGATGTGCCCCCTATACCTGATCTATATGGTGCTGGGATTACAGATATGCCCCATATCTTTATGTGCTGGGATTACAGATGTGGCCCATACCTGGTCTATACGATGCTGGGATTACAGATGTGCCCCCTATACCTGGTCTCTGTAGTGCAGGGTTTGAACTCAGCCCCATTACATGGCAGGCTAACCACATAGTCTACACTCCCGCCCTCCACTTACCACCTGCTACTCTAGTTTACAAAAGCCAAGAACGAGAATGTTAGTAAGGCCTCATAGCAAACTGCTGCTCGGGCTTTAAGATGAAAACAGGATTCCGGCAGAAGGCTGGGGTTCTTCCTGTGTAGCCTGGCTCCTCCTGGAGGAGCTGGTTCAAACCCCAGGGCTTGCCTACACTAGGAAGGCCAACCAACCTTGATGCAGGGGGAGGAGCTTGGTCCTGCCTCAACTTGGTGTGCCATGCTGTGTTGAGTCCCATGGGAGGCCTGCCCTTTCTGAATGGAGATAGAAGAGTGGGTGAGGGGTGTGTGCCACAGAGTGGAAGTGGGGAAGGGGAAGGGAAGAGCGGAGGGAGGGAGGGAAATACTGTGCTTGGTATGTAAGATAAATGAAAAAAAAAATTAAAATAAAAAAAAGGAAGGCCAAGAAAGCAACCCAGGATTTACCCTGTGACCTGCAAGGACACAGAGTCCCCGAGAGTCACTAGAACTGTGCACTTTAAGTTACTTTCCCAGATGGCACTTACTCAATCACAACAGTTTCTCAAGTCGGGTAAAATGAATGCAGCTCTACAACACAGACAGGGAACTGAGAGTGAACGGGACTGGAGCCGAATCCCAGGTAGGCAAAGGGCTGCAGGCAGGCCTGTTTGTTTATGTTTGTTTTAATCTGGACAAGCCTGCACAAAATAGTGTGGTTCCTTTGGTCTGAACTAAGCTCTTATCAATGGCTCTGCTCCACTCAGCCCGTGAGGATCAGTGCCAGGCAGCTCGGTGTGCACTGATGAGGCTAGAGGAGGGGCTGCAATGGCTGGAATGGTAGCAGCTTCACTGACAGCTCCACTCACCAGAGGCCTCCAGATGCCACCGGCAACGGGAACTTATTAGAAACACCCTGGTCGGAGGACACGAGCTTTGCCCACAAAAAATAACTCGCGTGGAAGTCGTGCTCTTTGAGCAAGGCGGGGTAGCGCACATCTAGAATTCCAGCACCGAGGAGAGGAGGCAGAGGCAGAAGAATCAGCACATATTTGAGTCTAGCTTGATCCACAAAGTGAGTTCCAGGCCAACCAGAGGAAAACAGTACCTCTGTCTCAAAAAAGGGAAATCAATAGTGTTTGGTGGACCTTTCCAATTACTCATTAAGATTTCTTCCACTATCAAAATTCTAATGTATTTTAATCTTAAAAATTTCTTCATTTGGTAGACAGGTGCCATATGCCACCCTTCGTGAGAGAGAATTAACTGCTAGAGTTGTCCCTTGAACATGTGGATTCTGGGGCTCATCAGCCCCTTGTATTTTATTACTCAGTCTTAGACACACCTGGTAAAAACAAAACTTGCGTAGAGAATAAATTTACCTTCCGTGCTTTCACAATTAAAGCTGACAAAATCTTCCTTCCACTCTCAGCCAGGAATATCCTGGTGGCTGCTTCCGAGAGAATCACCTGGAAAATACCAGTCCCCATGGTGAGGATGGATTCGAGTGACCAGGGACGCACGAGGGACCCAAGACAGTTGACCTGGGACGGTCCGTGGGCACATGAGGGACCCGAGACGGTCTGTGGGCACACGAGAAATCCGGGACAGTCCGTGGGCACATGAGGGACCTGAGACGGTCCGTGGACACACGAGGGACCTGAGACGGTCCGTGGGCACATGAGGGACCCGAGATAGTTCTTGACTGCACAGTGCTAGGTCAGCACCAGAAATGGAGGAAGTCCAAGTTCAAAGACAAAGAGAGCTCTTACACCCAGTGATCAGAAAAGGTCAAAGGCGGGTAAATTTGAATTTAAATTGTTTTAGACAATTAAATATCTAGGGTGAGGAGCTGGGCGGATGGCTTAGGGGTTAAGAGCATGCACTGTTCTTGCAGGGGATAGAAGTTTGGTTCCTAGCACCCATGCTGGGCAGCTTAAAACCACCTCTAATTCCAGCCCCGTGCTATCTGATAGCCTCTCTGGCCTCCATGGACACCTGCACTCACGTGTACCTACACACACAAACTAATAAAAATTAGTCATTAAGGAAAAAAATGGGTTTTGTTTGTTTGTTTTCTGAGGCAGGGTTTCTCTACGTAACAGCTATAGCTGTCCTGGAACTCACTCTGTAGACCAGGCTGGTCTTGCACTCACAGAGGGAGATCCACCTGCCTCTACCTCCCGAGTGCTGGAATTAAAGGTGTGTGTTACCATTGCCCAACAAATCCTGAAATTTAAAAACAAAACTAAGGTAAATTTTGTTTTTGCTTATTGACACTCTGGCTGGCCTTGAACTCACAAAGAGTGTTGGAATTAAAGGTGTGTGCCAGCAATTCAGGTTTTATTATTAACAACCTCACTTTTCTATAGGAAATCAGTACTTTTAATCATTGATTCAAATTTTAGAAACCTAACTATACACTACTCAATAAGAACAAAGAGTCATTTTAAGCAGCTGTTTTCATACAATTAGACCATGATGGTGTTCCATCCAGACAAAGTGTGGTGGACCTGGAAGGTGTGGGAAAGACATGGAACTGGAGACAAACAGCAAGGATGGGGAAGAAACTCAGCTGGCAGGCTATCTGCCACGAGCAGCCAGTTGGAATAGCGAGGAGAGCTGTCCTGGACACAGGGGGACACACATCACTCACTGCTGTAAGAGATACCTGGAAAGCCTGCCGGATACAGTGGAGTTTGGCCAGGAAGTCGCTGTCGCCTAGGCACTCCAGCATCTCAGTTCTGCAGGATGACGAGGAGAGAGGAACTGTTAGGTTCCATCCAGGAGCGGCCTTCTGTAGACCTGGGCTTGTGCAGGGCTTCACCACAGGACCTTAACGTGAAGCACACGTCCCCCACATACCAACACACCACAGACCAAAAATACATTCTTCCCATATCCATAAGCATAATTTAATAACTGTCACATAAAAAAGAGCAACAGTGCCGGGCAGTGGTGGCACATGCCTTGAATCCCAGAATTTGGGAGGTAGAGGCAGGTGGATCTCTGTGAGTTCAAAGCCAGCCTGGTCTACAGATTCCAAAGCTACACAACGAAACCTTGTCTTGAAGAAAATCAAAAAAAAAAAAAAAGAGCACTTTAAAAATATAGCCACTAAAATAAACTATTAACCATAAGCTAAACTGGAATAATACCTCAGTACTCTGGAGTAAATTTTTCCTTCTTCAACTAAATGCATCGCTTCTTCGTAGAAAGGGCAGCGGCAGAAGGAATCCAGGCTGTAGGTGGGCCGCACTTCTCTGTGCTCCGTCAGCTAAGGATGCAGAAAAACGAGTTACTGAAGGAATAAGAACCTGGAAACAACCTAGATGCCCTTCAATTGAAGAATGGATGAAGAAAGTATGGAATATATACATATTAGAGTACTACTCAGCAGTAAAAAACAAGGACTTCTTGAAGTTTGCAGGCAAATGGATGGAAATAGAAAACACTATCCTGAGTGAGGTAAGCCAGACCCAAAAAGATGAACATGGGATGTACTCACTCATATTTGGTTTCTAGCCATAAATAAAGGACATTGAGCCTATAACTCGGGTTCTAAAAGAAGCTAAATAAGAAGGAGAACCCAAAGAAAAACATATAGGCATCCTCCTGAATATTAACCTTCATCAGGCGATGAAAGGAGACAGAGACCCACATTGGAGCACCGGACTGAAATCTCAAGGTCCAAATCAGGAGCAGAAGGAGAGAGAGCACGAGCAAGGAACTCAGGACCGCGAGGGGTGCACCCACACACTGAGACAATGGGGATGTTCTATCGGGAACTCACCAAGGCCAGCTGGCCTGGGTCTGAAAAAGCTTGGGATAAAACTGGTCTCGCTGAACATAGCGGACAATGAGGACTACTGAGACCTCAAGAACAATGGCAATGGGTTTTTGATCCTACTGCACCTATTGGCTTTGTGGAAGCCTAGGCAGTTTGGATGATCACCTTACTAGACCTTTGGACTTCCCACAGGGCAGGCAACCCTGACTGCTCTTTGGGCTTACGAGGGAGGGGGACTTGCTTGGGGGAGGGGGAGGGAAAGGGGAGACGGAGGTGGGGAAGAGACAGAAATCTTTAATAAAAAAAAGAAAATAAAAAAAAAAACCTAGAATTTCCATATTGCCAAAATAAGCTAAATGTGACTAAGCCACATAAATCACTAACATTTTATGTAACTACAACCAAACATTACTGTACTTCAAATTTCAGCTATTAAAATTCAAGGTGAGCCTGGACTAACATGGGCAAGATCCTGTCTCAGCAGAGAAACCAAACAGTACAATCTCAGGCGCTGGGCTGCAGAGCTGGCTGAGGCATTATCTGCAGCATGCTCGGTTCCCAGCACCCACGCTGGACATTCATAGCCTCCTGCAATTCCGGCTCCAGGAGAGTCGGGAGCTCTGGCTTCCACGGGCACTTGCGCTCACACGCACGTACCTACTCACAGATACACCATCTACACACACACAAAAATAAAATCCTTTGCAAAACTTCAGTTGTTAAAAAGGGCATGGTGGTTCACACCTTTAATCCCAGCACCGGGAGGCTGGCCTTGCTAGGCAGCCAGCTCCAGACTAGCCAGAGTCACAGGATAGGATCTTGTCTCAACCCAAATGAGTAGAACTTAACAAGCTTAGCATTTCAAACGCAACTACTTAAATCTACAAGGTGAGCAGAAAAGCAAAATAACTGTCAAGGAAGAGGGTTTTTATCATCCAAAGAACACTTTAAATCCATGCGACAGAACCGAAGGAAACACTGACACAAATCTAACTTGTGACCTGTAACTTGCTGTAAGGAATTCTGTCTTCTATGTGACTTTGGTCAGCTTTTATGTAACTGAAAGATAATGCTTTCCAACTCTGAATAGAATCTAATAACTCTATAAATAAAATTCCAGTTGACACTTCATTAAAAATCAACTGCAAATACTACCGGGTGGCCAGCTACACAGAAATCCCAAGTCATCTGCTTCCTGGGACGCTGTATTTTTTATGGCACTATGGGGAGAGAACCCAGGGTCTCTGCACAATAAGCACTCTACCTCCTCGGTTATAGCCCCAGCTCTAAACTTTTAACAGCAGTATTACTGGAATTAATCTCATGTGCCATAGCATCCAGCCAGGTAAGGTATACAACTCGCTGGTTTTGGAACACAGAGTTATGCAGCCACAGCACTTCCAAGAACATATTTGTCTCTCTACCAAGTGGCCTCTTCTCCATTAGCAGTGTCCCCGTCCTCCTCTCCTTGTTTTGGAAGCCATTACTTGGAAACCAGAATGTCCTACTGAGAAAATAAAATATAAATGAAATTGGCCAGTATGCAGCCTTGTGTGTCCGGCTGACTCATTTAGTGTGCTCTCAAGGTTCTACTGTGAGATACCATACATCAGCAGCTCACTCATTTTTACGGACCATGGGAGCTGGAGAGACGGCTCAGTGGTCAAGAGTGCTTGCTGTTCTCATAGAGGACCTGGGTTTGGTTCGCAGTTCCTATGCCAGGCAACTCACAACCACCTTCGAGTTCAAGGGGTTCGCTGCGCTCTTCTGACTACCATGTGTACAAAGCAGCATGTGGTACATGTGTATACATACATACACACATACATACACACATGCAGGTTATTCACACGTGTACATGAAATAAAATAAAAACATGTAGACAAATCTTTAAGAAGATGAAACTCTGGTGAACGGACATACTATATTTGCTTATCCGTTCCTCAGTGATGGACTACGGGTTTTCCCACTTCTGGGGGATTATGAACAGGCTGCTATAAATATCTGTATACAAGTTCAAACACATCTATGTTTTCAACTTCCTGGCACATAAAACAGAAGGGTCAGATGGTACCTATGTGTTTTTCTGCTTGAGGAACTGCCAGATGGTTTTGCAAAGTGGCTCTCCAGGTTCCAGCTCTGCCAGCAATGTACACACACCCTTTCATCACAACTATAGCAGACAAGAACCCATTCACATTACAACATGACCAACAATATTAAGCAGGTTTTCACCTTATTGGCCATTTGTATATTCTCTTTGGAGAAATGTCTACTCAGTTTTCTATTTAATTTGCCCACTTTTACATTAGGCTACTTACCCATTTCGTATTTAATTGTAGGAGTTCTTTATATAGTAGACATGCAAGTCTTTTTTATTAGATATGCACTCTGTAAACATTTTTTTCTTGCTTTACCATCTTTATAAGATTTTGGTGTCTTTGAGGATAGCAGATCTCTATGAATTCAAGGCTAGCCTGGTCTATTTAAGGAGTTCCAGGATAGCCAGGACTATACAGTAAGACCTGTCTCATAACACCAAAACCAAACGAAACAAAAACAAAGAGACAAATACTGAGAGTCCTGCTCTTGGGAGCTGCCGCACAGGTCAGATTCTGACTGTCCTTGAGCGAAGTGCCAGCCCCAGCCCCAGCCCCATTAAGTTCTCTCTTGTAGAGGCCAAGAGGACGGCACAGCAACTACAAGCCCTGGCTTTGCAGACTTCTGAAGAGAGAACTGAGCAGTGAGGAACAGCGCAGCTCACTGCTCCTCTCCAGAGTCTGCTATCTGGACTTGCCAAGTTTTCTCAGAGCTCTGGAAGTTTTGTTTTTGACAATTTATGCCAAAATAGTCTCCTTGTTTTCTGGGGGAGTTTTTCAGTCTTCTTCCTCCTGCTTAGGCTCAAATCTTGGGCCTTGTGCAAGTGGGAAACAGGAGCCACAGCACCAGCCCTGGACACCTGCACGCAAACCCCAGAAGCTCCTGTGTAGGCCGAAGCTTCTGCATTTCACATGCAGCTGTGCAGTGTTGCATGATTTAAATTGCAGTGAGATCTCATGTGTATTTTCATAAATAAAGCTTGCCTGAAGATCAGAGAGTAAAACAGCCCCACTGGTCAGCCTTCTAGACCAGGCAGAGGTGACACACACCTTTAATCCCAGCCCTAGAGAGGAATAAGGTGGGAGGAGACAGCTCTCACACAGTCTCATGCTGAGATTTCTGGAAGCAGAATCGCCATTTTAGACTTAGAGGTAAGAGCCAGTGTCTGGCTGCTTTGCTTTTTTGACCTTCAGGTTGAACCCCAATATCTGTCTCTGGGTTTTTATTAATTGTGCTACAGTAAATGACCCCATCTATTCCTTCCATCAGATCGTAACTTGGGTAAGATTACTATTGTTGCATACAGGCAAAGGAGCTGAGATTCACAGTAACAGGAACTGTGCTTTAAGTCCTAGAAGCAAACCCTTAAATTTGAACCCAGACATAATATTCCAGAACGTAGGCTTTTTGCTGTGTGTGCATGTGCAGGCTTAAGGTTAATGTTTGGTATACATTGTGACCATTTCCCTCTATTTTTAAAAATGGGATCTTTCACTAAACCTAGAATTGCTGATTTAGCAAGACTGGCTCCCCAGCAAGCCCGAGGAGTTCTTCTGTATCTAATATCCAGATTCTAAGCTTGCAGGTGCTAATCCAGGCACTTGTCTCATGACACAGGTCCGGGGCTCGACCTCAGACCTTCACACTGTGCAGCAGACACTTAACAGTGCTATTGCTCCAGCCTCAGACCTTATGTTCTCAACCAAACTACACTGTCTCGCTGTCATATCTAAATGCCACAGAGGCTGTCACGCAACCAGCAACATCCAGACTAATATACACGTGGGCCAGGGAGGAGGCTCATGGGTAAGGTACTATATACACACGTGGGCAGAGAGGTGGCTCATGGGTAAGGTACTATATACACATGTGGGCAGAGAGGTGGCTCATGGGTAAGGTACTATATACACACGTGGGCCAGAGAAGTGGGCAAAGTTACTTGCCTCAAGTCTAATAACCTGAGGACTCCCATAGAAGAGAACCAACTTCCTGAAGCCTTCCCCTGACGCCATGATGCAGGGAGTTAAAAGCTGAGGTGACAGGGAAGGTGGCCTTTAACTTGCTCAGCACTCTATGACAAACAGCTACAAAGGAGCACAGGGCTCCCTTCCTGCCAAGCATAGTCCGCATCTCGCTGCCCCAAACACAGCTGTGCTCTCCTGGAAACTGGCCACGATAATTAAAGAGAGAGAGAAGGAGCAGAAGAAATAAAATGTCAAGCATTAGAAAATGTAAACGATGAAAGAAGGCTACAGGAAGAAGGGCTCAGCAACCAGAGGAGAGCCTTCTGGACCTGCGCGGCTTCACCAAGACTAGGGTTTCTTTACCTTTTACGACAACATTACTTAGGACAGTAAATCTGACCACAGAGAAAAATCAGGTTAGTTCTGATCTCGGTGCTATAGCACTCACTGGCTAGGAAATAACAGCTTTCTGGTATCTGCTGACACTCACATAACTTAGCATTTATCATACAGGTATGATGGTGCATAACTTGTAGCCTGTGTGCAGATGTGATATCACAATGGAAAACGCCATACCACACCTTGTAGGGGTTGCAGCTGAGGTACAAAACAATAAATATTACCTAAAATTACCTTCAGGCTATATGACAGATAGATCTATTTATTTTACATGTATTAATGTTTTGGCTACATGTGTGTATGTGCACCACATGTGCCTTTGGATGGTTGTGAATCACTATGTGATTGGTGGAAGCCAAACCCATGTCTTTGACAAGAACAAGTGCTGGGCCATTTCTCTAGATACAATATAAATGAATTTTGTGTCTAGACTTGTACTCCAAATATGTCATTATTATGCAAACACTCCAAATTATATATGTGTGTGTGTTTATATATAAATACTCATGTATAACATTATATAACATTACTGGAATCAAACATTTCAGGGCAGGGATGTTCAGCCTGTAGTGCAAATTCTTGGTGACAGACACTTGAGGAATGCTGTTGTCTTAGAACTAAAACTATTGTTCTAGTAGAGATTTAGTTAAAAACTAAATTTTAATTTTTAAAATAAATTAAAAATATATAAATATTTATATATTTATAAACAGAACATTTATAAAAAAGACTCAAGAGTCAGAGGCTGGGGTGGAAACTGCCAGCTCAGAGAGGTTGAGGAGCAAGTAGCTGAACTTCCCTCTTCGCAGGCATTTCAGAAAGACAGCCTTCTTCTGCTCAGCCAAACCAAAAAATGATTGCTACACTCAAAGTCCCTCCTTACTACTTCCTGTGTGCCTCTCTATCCATCTTCCAGACTCCCTCTGACTCTCTATGATTACTTTCTGTCAACTCATTGTTGACTCTGCCTCCAGACCCAAGATTGATTTTATTTAATTAGTGCAAACACAAACTTAGGGTTCACAGTGTGATCGAACATCCTGCAACACAGGTATCATTATATTTCTCAAAAATAATTTTCAGCTGTCATTGGAAATGACCTAAATCAACGTGCAGCAAAGCTTACATATAGGAAAATTTTGTCAATCACTTTGACAAATGATTGGCCTAGTCTAAAGAAAAGCTTATTGCAGCAATTGTCTTACTCTAAACAGGGAAAACAGATCTTTTAATTCTGAATAAATCTATCAAGTTATCACACACTGTTTAACTTCTCAGGATTCTGATCCCTTCTTCCCTTCTTTCATCTTTTCTTCCCCTGAAGCACGATCTCACTATGTAGCTGTCCTGGAAATCCATCTGTAGACCAGGCTGGCATCAAATTCAGAAATTTGCCTGCCTCCTAGAGTTCTGGGATTAAAGGTACATACGATCACGTTCAGCTATATTACTTACAAAATAATTTATCTTGTAACACTCATATTCTGAGTTATACCTTAGAAGCAGTGCTAAAATATTTTACTATCCCAGGTTGACCTCAAATTTTCCAAGGATGTGGGTGTTGTAATAAAAAAAAATACAAAAAAAAAAAAAAAAAAAGAGCAAGCCGGGCGATGGTGGCTCACGCCTTTAATCCCAGCACTCGGGAGGCAGAGGCAGGCGGATCTCTGTGAGTTCGAGACCAGCCTGGTCTACAAGAGCTAGTTC
Source organism: Neodon shergylaensis (assembly GCA_025134845.1). Taxonomy (NCBI): domain Eukaryota; kingdom Metazoa; phylum Chordata; class Mammalia; order Rodentia; family Cricetidae; genus Neodon; species Neodon shergylaensis. The sequence goes on from JABTXL010001223.1 coordinate 3,414,747, forward strand.
CAGGACAGGCTCCAAAGCCACAGAGAAACCCTGTCTCGAAAAACCAAAAAAAAAAAAAAAAAAAGAGCAGTAGGAGAAAGTCGCCATGCGACAGAGTGAATGGTGAAGTAGTGAATGGGAAGAGGGGGAGGGGAGAGGAGAGACCAGCCTCTGGGGACAGAGTATCAGGAGAGAGGGAGGGAGGAAGGGAGTTGGTCAGAGAGATAAAGAGGGAGAGACGGGAGGTGGACATGGCCCTTTTATAAAGGGAACGTAGTGAATGTGCACAGGAGGTGCTCCTAGTGGCTGCAGCTGAGGACATATCCTGTCAGGATCCCAAGGGCAGGTCAGTACAGAATCCTGAATTAGGCCCATGTGAATGGCAGAATAGAATCTGAGTCTTCGGGGAGAACAGTCAGTGATTTTAACTGCTGAGTAATCTCTCCAGGCTCTAGAAATACAATGTTGCTAGGCTACATACTTAATTCCAGTCTCAGAAGGGTGAAGAAGAACTGTGAGTTCGAGGCCAGCATGGGGTATAGAGCAAAACCCTGTCTCAAACAAAAGTGAAGAAAAACACGACACCAGGCTAGAGAGATGACTTGATGGGTATGAGCACTGGCTGCTCTTGCGGGCCTAGTTCAACTCCCAGCACCCGTATGGTAGCCAAAAACCATCTGTGACTTCAGTTCCAGGGCACCTAAAGGCCTCTCTTGGCCCCTGTGGGCATCAGGCACAAACGTAATGCAGAGACATATTTGAGAACAACACACACACACACACACGCACGCACGCGCACACACACACACAACACACACGGCAACTGTGTCATGCAATGGCAAACTACCTCACCATGAACACGACTTCTCTCACCTCTGCTGCTGAAGCAAAGAGATCTGCGGATTCACTACTCAGGGCGTCTTGCAGGCCAAAGTCATCCACATTCTCCTTGGTGCTCACGTCTGTATCTTTATCTTAAAAGTGAAAAGGTAGAAGGCATGAGGTCGTTACTCTGTCTCTGCCGTGTTCACTGTCTACCTCCCATCTTTATTCAGATGGTTAGGGCCCAGGGAAAACAGGAACAAACTATAGCAAGCTGTAACCTGACAAAACCCGCAGGGCACTTCATGTACTGCCGTGCCATGGGACACGGTGCTGTTGAAATAAGGGCGGCCAGGGCTGTGTCCCCAGCACCCCGGCCGCCTGCTCGGCTAGCTTATGCCCTGAAATAACAACACACAAACTGTATTCATTTAAATACTACTTGGCCCATTAGCTTTAGTCCTTACTTGCTAATTCTGATATCCCGATCAACCCATCTCTAAGAAAGTGTAGCACCGGTCTTACCGGGAAAGATTCAGCATGTCTGACCTGGTGGCTGGCTGCATGTCTGCCCTGGAGAGAGCTGCATGGCGTCTCTGCTCCAGAGCACAGAGCTGTCGAGTCTGACCTCACTTCCT